>VZDJ01000623.1:12929083-12964512 GCA_008694505.1 Cyanoderma ruficeps
TGCCAATTGATAAGCTTAAGAGCCCTTTAGCAAAAGTCTTTTTTAAAGGAATCAGAGGTTTGCCTAAGTCGAACTAGTATAAAGCAGAACACAGTTAAATTACCTCCTTAAAAGTAGACAATAAAATGAAAAGTGAAGCTCAGTTGTACTGAGTGTTGGACCATATCCATAGTCAGGGTCTACGTATATCGTTCTACAGTACTAATCATTTTAAATTTTATGTAAGAAAAGAACTATATTACTGGTCTATTAAAAATCAGAATTTTGAAAAGCAGTTGTTTATCTAAAAACCCACACAGTTTTTCATTTAAAGAAAATAACCTTTAAATTATCATTATTGACCACTTACCAAATATTTTTTTTTTCTCGTGGGGGAACTTCATCAATCTTTACCAGACCAGTCTATGTATTCAATGATTTTTTAAAATTCTAATTTAAAATAAATTGTGTTACTTATCTATTTCCTTGGTATGCATCTGTGAAACAATGTTTCCTCTGGAGAATAGTGACTTATCCTGTGTAGACTTAAATAAATTTGCACTTCTACTTGGAACTACTAAAATTACACATCCTTATTTACTGAGTTACAAACTTACTTTAATTTCTTTCACTGTGACAGATAATTTCACAGAAACAAAGAATTCCAGCTTTCACACAGTTATTGAAAAGCAAAACCAGACTGAAGGAAATTTCTGGTTATTTTTTAATGTAATACTCATTAGTCTAGTGGACTTCAAAACTTCTAGAGGCATAAAGACATGGAAACCTTTAATTAGGAAGACCAAGAGCTCCACTGCTGGAAATTTTGCTAACTTTTTATTATGCCTGAAATTTTCATAGTTCCCCTGTGACCTGTTAAAGGTATGAATCTAATCTCAGAGATTAAGTAAGTGCTTTCAGAAGATGATTTCAGACAGACATGGAAATGAAATCCTTGGCTCTGATGTAGGAGAACAAAAGCTGTGCTGTAAAGGCTTATGGAAAAAAATATACTACATTAATTTTAAAGAAATTTCTGTACAGGTCTGCCATTCAGAGCCAAGCAAAATTTATCTCTAATATTCATTTCATTAAAGTGCATCTATTCTGTGATTCAAGCATAATTTAGATTTAATCAAGTTGCACCCAGTTAATTAATGTTAAGACATTGGAGCATAGAAGCCAGATCTCTGCCTTCTCAAAGTGACCAGGTGGCATTGCTGGTGACACAGGTTCAGTCTTGAACCTGCTCTCCAAAGCAATGTCTTGAACTCTTTTCAAATTGGGTAGGACATGGATAAGGGAAGTGCCAATGCAGCCAGGCAGGTACTGTCGGGGGTTGAGAAATAGATTTACATTTACTTTAGCAGGTTAGAGCCTGCAGTGAAATGGTTTCTGTCTAAATGTGTGTATAAAAAATATTATACAAGCAGAAAATCTTCTCCTTTGACTTTATTTTATCAGAAAACATTAGAATCTTCTGTTCTCCTTGAACGGCTGCCTTGTTGGCAGATCCCAAGTAGATGGATATGCCCTGTAGCCTGAAGTAGATATCTGGAAATATATTAGAAATTGCTTTTAACCTCATTCTTGTGAAATGTGGTGTGCCAGTTTTTAGGTACTGACTTTTCAGAATTCCTGTATCTCAAATGAGGCTTTGAAGACTTTGTAACTTACGATAATGTTATGGATTCCAACCAGTGGTCATCGTCTAAATATTAGGATCATCTAGTATAACTATTAAATACTCTATTGACCTTTATGAAATCATTACTTCCAGAAGNATATATTAAATATGATATTTATAGACCTTTTCATGGCTAACCTTTGGCTTGTTCATTTTCCTAGAACAGCTACTTCAAAAAAAAAAAAATCTAGGTCAGAAACTGGCAAGTCATCTCATCATATTTAAACAGTTGGAAAACTAAAAAAGAAAATAAATTAATCATAAAATCTATTCAAATTAAGAAGGGTTTGTTCAAGGCCTTGGCATGGAATGGTGGTCTCAGAGACCCACTGTTATCGCACTGCACTACTGCATAGGGTACAGCTAAACATGTTATTACTGACTTTCATAAATCCTCCTGAAGTAGCTATTTTGAATAATGATTAATAAGAAAATATCTTCTCCACAGTGGTTTGTACTAATAACGCTGCAACTGCATTAACAGTTCAGTTTGTAGTAACAGCACAAGATTTTAGCAAGTCCCTTAGCTATGCCCAGTTGTGACACAGCATTTCCGTTCAGTAGATGTATTAGTGTGCTTTAGCTAAAGTTCTGCAAGAACAAATTAAATGAGAAATTTCTCTTTATCAAATGCTTTTCAGCACTCTACTCATTTTGGCTGGGGTAAGAGAAATTTCCTCACAGTAGCTGGTATGGGGTGGTGTTTTGGATTTGTGCCACCAAGTGGTGATAACGGAGATGTTTTCTTTACTGCTGAGCAGACTTACACAGAGTCAAGGCCTTTTCTGCTTCTTACTCCACCTCACTAGTGAGGACACAAGGGGTGCAGAAGGAGTCGGGAAGAGACAGAGTTCTTTTCACTATTACTCTTCTAATTCACTGCCCCATTGCACTGCAGGGACTGAGTGAATGGGTGGCTGAGGGTGTTGGCACCAATCTGTCTCTTGACTTTATCAGCAACCATAGAAGACTGTAGAAAACAGCACCAGACTGTGGATTGGCACTTTTAGGTGCAGATTGCCAGCAGGTGTTGACTGTTTCCTTGCCGTTGACCAGGCACTTTTGGAAGTTAATGAACATGTGAGCTTAACTGTGCATGTTCATGAATATAGCAATAAAGAAGGGTATTTCAAAGTTTTTCTTAAAAATATGATCACAGGCTTATACTGTACTATGACCTAATTGTAATAATTTTATCTATTTCACTTGAAGTAATAAAGATAAACTAACAGTAGATAATTATTCACCTTCCAGAGACATTATAAATGAAAGAAACAGTTTATTTCATAGAAATAATGAGCTAACATTACCTACCTCCTTTAAATCAATGCAATAGCTAATATTCAATTATTTTGATTGGAATCACAGCACCATTCAGAAACTTCTCAACCTTATGGTGAAAGGTCAAAGTTATTAAAAAGAAAAAGAACTGTATGGATATGTTAATTTTCATAGACTAAAGGAATTATGTTGTCCTGTAATACAAGAGCGCTAGTTTGCTTTGACTAAATTTTCTACCTACTTTGTAGATGGCTCTTCAGAATATTGTTTTCATTTCTTACCAACATATCATCTAGGACTGTTACATGTAATTGCATTAAAAGTTGGAGTTCTTTTGTTTGTTAGGAAAGTTGTTAGCAGAATCAGTGGTAACAGAATGTCATAAGAATGAATACAAACTGGTAAACCATTTAAGGGAGTCATTAAGCCTGTTTGTTAATCCAGTGGGAAATTTCCTAGTAGGAAAGGATAAAATGGATTATAACATGGAAAATATTCTCTCTACTGTCTGATTGTTTGCTGTTACATGCAAATAATCATGAATACACCAATCTACTAATTACTAATCAGCCCCCATGCTGTTTTAATAAATTCATCTACTAAGGTTGTTCTGTCAATATTTAATTAATGCAGTTTAATATAATGACAGTTCCTGTTAACATCTGTTCATAGCAAAAATAGGATTCAGACATTTAGCAACACAGCATTGCTTTTCTTCACAGGCAATTGGTGTTTAAACAGTGTTTTCCTTTACATAGCAAATATTATCTAAGACATCCAACAGTTTATGGCACCATCCATTTTTAATGCAGCAGCAGCTTATATAGCAGCCTTGAAGCTGCACCATTTTGAGTACTATAAGCATACTTTTGTATCATCGACTTAGATGTTAAGGCTATCACAAAACTTGAGTAACGAGTTACATAATAAAATTACATAACAAAGAACAAGCTATTCTGTGGCATAATGCAACTGCCTGAAAACGTGTGCCCATTTTTCAAAGTGCTTGCTGTTTTGTCATGTGGTGGCCCCCCAGTTTAAACGGTCATATAAAAGCAAATAAAATTAAAACTTTAGTGGTGTGGAATACACCAACTAAAATTGGATTTCCTAAAATTTCTTTTTTTAAAAAAAATTCACTGTGTGTCTCTTACAGTGTAATTATGCAATGTTTCAGACTATATGTATATTTGTATATTGTCCTTATTAATTTTCCACTATGTAAGATCCTTGGGATTTTATTCATTATAATGTAAATTGGCTAGCAAACCATCAGTAAAAAGTATCAGATGTACTCCATTTAAAGCATATAAATGCAGTTAATAACACTTTATTCACTCAAAAGATAAGTGACTACAGGAAATTTTAAGGCATGATCATGATTTAGTTTCATTAAAAGTTTAACAGTTGGAGAGATCATAACATCTAGCACATTCAGCAGTTATTTTTACTCTGTTAATAGAAATAGGAGTGTCTTTTGAAAAGTAAGTTTATATTTACACTCATAATTATAAGTGGCATTTTCATTTAAGTACATCACCAGATTTTAATGGTCATAGACTATATCATTGTTATTATATATATTCATATTTATAAACTGATGACATTTATCAACCCTATGTACATGGGACTTGACCCTTGTAGTTCCACATCCAGTTTCTATAAACTTTGTTTTCTTTTTTATTTCTAATTTTAAATATAATTTTGATTCAAGATACTTCACATTGATAATGGATTTTTATTTTGTTTTTACTACAGAGGTTTTTTTTTCAGATCTGAATCACAGTACACAAGTAACAGCAGAAATTCCAACTTGCTTTATTTGGATACAGGGTTGAAAAAAATCTACAGAAAAACTTCTTTAAATTGTTGTTCAGACAGCCATCTGTGGAAAATTTGGACAGGCAGAAAAATAATTTTGTTACAGTTTGATAGGGGGCAGGGTTGTTTGTGTTTTGTTCTGTTTTGATTTTTACCCTAAAGCAAACACAATATAAAAAGTAATGAACTGACAAGGGTGGTAGTGAGGGAAAGGGTAAATGGGATATGGTCCTGCTGCCAAAAGTGTCAAGTTATACAACTGCCTCTTACCCTTATCATATGTATGCAAAATGAATACTTTCTATGTTATATTATTTATAAAATGCTGTGTCACTCTTGAAAAGGTGAATGACAAGCCCAGTTAGGTTCTGAAGAATCTACTAAACCAAATACATAAATAAAAGGATCATGTGTTAAAAAAGCCTTCTGGGAGACAAAATGCCCTATCTACTACATTTAATTGATTCAATTGAGTTAAAAAATAAAAACAGGTAAGTTAGAGAGACTATGAAATCCTCTGAAACACAGAAGGAGGGATGATTTGTCCTTGGAAATCTGAATCCCCTGGGACTCAGGTAGCAGTTCCCCTCAAAGCTGGTTAAGTCACTGGACCAAGTAAAGAAACACTGTAGGTCTTTACTATTGCTTGTGGTAAGAGTCATTCTCATTTTATAATAAAAGGTCAGTTAAATACTAGAATAGACTTCTTCTGTAAACTTAGTTTGTGATTTGTGTGATAACAGAGGTTACATTGGAGAGAATAGTATACAGCATCTGTTCAAAAAAAAGAATGAATTTAAATCAAATGTTTCAGGTAAATCTGAGATGTTTGCAATTAATTCCTTATTTGGGTGTCGCAGGAAGCAGCATTTGTTTCTCATCATTTTGCAACTGGGGATCGAGTCTATCAACCTTTAAGCATAAATACAAAGCTCTCATAATAAACACTGTTCACTGGGCCAGATGAAGGCAATTCAAGCAGGATACAAATGTTCAAAGAGAGAATGCATTTTTATATAAATAGGTATAGGAAGCTGTGCTGGTTTAGCATGGATAGCAAGAACCAACTAGTGACTGGTTTTGAAATTGACAGCTAATATAACCACTAGAGAGATAATACATCTCTGTGAACAAACACAGGGTTAAATCCGGAGGAATCCCGGGAAACTGCTCTTTTTCCTTCCTGCCTTGGAAGAGGTCAGCTGGCCCCTGTCCAGGCCACACTTTTCCTGGGAAGCTGTCTGGGACCGATGACTCTCGGGCAGGGGAGGAGAATATGCTTCCTGTATATAGATGAAAAGGACAATTCATACCTGTCTGCTCTTCCTAAGATCCAGTAAAATCTGACATCAGACATCTGACTGTGTGAAACCAGTGCATAACCTCAATACTCTGCTCATTTACATACTACTATCAGGAAAATAGCTCTTGGTCTGTTTGAAGTGCATCTTCTGAGATAGTGGCAGTCAATAATGCAAATTGAGGTTTCCACATGCTTTTCTTCTGTGACTAGTTCATCTCTTTTTATCAGCAGGAGTTATCAAGGCTAATTTTTCCAAATGTGTTTTCCCATGGTTTTTGACGATAATGAAAGCCCATAAGTTAAAGGACAGAGGGTAAAAATGCACAGAGGGCATGATTCTTAGGCAACCGAGGATGTTAATGATGGAGTTAAATAGTCTTTCTACCTGGAGATCTTGATATACAACCTTGCAAAAGAGCAGTTCATTACAGTTTTTGCAATGGCAGCTTCAAAAAATTCATCAATAACTTATTGGTAGTTAACCCAAAACTGTTAGAAGAGACGGCAGATAGCATGGTCTTACAGTCAAGCAAACACTGGAAAACATGCATGTTTCTCTCAGGAATGCATATTCAATTCTGAGCCAGTTAACTATTAAAAGATAATTGAATAAGATAATAAAGCTATTGTATTCATCTAGAAAACAAAACAGTTTCCTTGACATTATCTCTGTGTTGCATCTGTTACTTTTATACTTTATGAAGTGTATAAGCTGGTCATTAATTTTTCAATATGGTTGTGGTTTGTGGTATGACAATGCTATGATAAATGTTCATAAAAGCTTATTCTCTAGGTGTCTTTAAGAATAAAATGACCTTTTTTCATAAAGTAGTTTTTTTTTATCTATGCCTTGTTTCTTAGAGAAGAATGATACTTCAATTAGACAAGGAATAACTAAAATTATCTAATTTACTTTAAAGTGAATACCTGCTGGAGCAATTGAAATAAGATTCTGGCTCTTAGGACACACATCTATTTAGGATGATATGTTGTCAACAAGTATGATTCAAAAATACTCAAATACTACAATTAGGCACCAGTACAGAGATTAAATCCCAGTTTTCAGCACTCTGTTGTGCAACAATGAGACAATAATCGTTCTTTTTCCCTCCCTGTCTGAACTGCCATACTTTTTGAAGTAGACGAACATTTATACTTCATGATTATGTTATTTTTTTATTGGGATATAAACTACTTGAGAGGAAGACTGCATTTTATTCTAGTCTAAATTTATTTCAAATATGTGTGCTTTTGAAGAGAGAGACTGGATAGCAATGCCAAGGCAGAGTTCATAGTTGATACAGAGAGAAGTAATTAAAGCAAACTTGAAACAGTCTTCTCCCAGACTGTTTTATAGGTGAGATTCTTCAGCTCTCACCAGGTTTATATATGTTATAGCCATACCTTTAAAACAGTGTTGAAGGCAACTATATACTATTTAATAGAGTCTGTTCCTATCTTTTTATTGTGTAGAACTTTCTGATAATTTAATTTCTAACATGATTTTGTTGACCCAGATAAGCCAGGCATCTGCTCTTTGTTACTTACTATGCCTTTATTGAAAGACAGGTACCAAAATGGAAAACAGTTGAAATTCATATTATGTCCATTTGACTTCTGCTTTCACTTTTCCCCAGGTTTCTATGCTGGAAGAAGGATATTGCATGAAAATGTCATGACACAATACATACTTACCATGAAGCAGAGAAGCAGTTAAGGTCTCTTTAGTTTAGACGCAGCACAGTAGCCTCAGGCACATAGTCTATTAGGCAGCATGGCCCAAGAGCTCCTCAACAGGTCTTGTGTTCCAGATCCTTCACCAGCTTTGTTGTTTTCTCTGGACATGCTCCAGTACCTCAACATCTTTCTTGTAGTGAAGGACCCAAAAGTGAGCACAGGATTAGAGGTGAAGCCTCCCCTGGATGGAGGTGCCATATAAAGTACCTATTGTCAGACGTAGCCCCAGGATGGCCAGGCTCAGATTCAGGGTCAGCACCAGCAGTGCAGAAGTCCAGGCCCAGGCACAGCTGCAATGCAGATGGAGCTGAAAGCTAGTAAGTCTGTAGTCTCTCTCCTGCATGGACTCACAGACCCAGATGGAATGGGCCTCCTGGGCCTGTGGGTGTGGGGCTCCCAGGAGAGGCTCCTCAGAACCATTAAAACCCATTAGTGCCTTTGGGACCTAGATATAAATTCAGTTGTAGAGCCAATGAAGGAAAAGCATTCAGAGAGCTTGCCTTGCTCTGTCAACTGGATTTATCCATTATGTTCAGCTTTTCTTACCAGCAAGCTAGAACAGCTCCCCCTTCAGCACTTTTGCCTCTGCATTTGAAAGAGTCTTATTCTTCTTATGCTTCCAACAGAAAGGCTTAGGAGCAGAATGACCCCTGAAAGTATTTTATTACTGTACAGGACTGTAGGTATCCCCATTTCCATCTAGTTTTGACAATTTTTATGAAGGCATGACAAACCATGAAACTGGAAGTAGTGTTTGGGTATCGTGTTTTCAGAATTTTTTAAAATATCAATATCTGTTTCTTTCTTTTTGCATTTTCTATGTAATAATATTACTGAGTTTTGCTACACAATTTTCAATGTGTTCTTCACAGAAACTACTACAGTCACCCAAACATAGCTCAGACATTATAAGTGTAAGACCATATCTGCTGTACCTCCCAGAACTGCCCTGGAGGTCACCTTTCATGTTGATTTACACAGTTTTTCCTTTTGCTTACTTTTGTGCCACTGTGACAGTAGCAGGAGGTGATAACAAGAGTCTCTTCCCTTATATCAAGAACAAATATTTTTTTTTGTTTCCAAATAAATAAGATCAATATTCTTCTGATGTGTTTCTTTTTTTCTAGTTGACTGTTGTAAGAAGGTTGTGACAGAGAAAGGATAACTTTTAGATGTACTTTCTTCCTCTGAATATCTACCATTACTTTTTTATGACATAGCTCTGATGACTTTTTTTTCAGCATATTTTATATTTTGATCTTTTCAGCATATTTTATATTTTGATTCTCTTTCTTTGTTAAAACTTCATGATTACTTTTTTTCTGAAAATGTATAAATGAAATTACACTTTTTAAAATAGGAAAAAGTATTATATGAAATGATGATTGTAGGTAATTTTGGCCAATAATAGACAGAACAATCTCTGTCTTTTATTAAACTGAACCTGGTCATCTGTATTAAGTGCAGATCATATATTACCCTTAGAAAGTACATCTTATTCAAGACAGATTTTTCAGTTTGCTTGTGGGGATATACAGTTTTTGAAGTTTGTAGAACCAGGATAATTAATGCCATTAAACTCCATAGCCTATGGTGTGTTACGGAACCACAGCCCATGGGAAGGACCCATATTGGAGAAGTTTAAGAAGGATTGTATCCTGTGAGAAGGAACCTGTACTTCAACAATAAATAGTGTAAGAAGGAAGGAGCAGCAGAGAGGAATTCCTAGCACCTGATTGCAACCTCCATTCCTTTGAACTGCTTAGAGCAGGTGGAGGAGGGTAGAGGAGCCATGAATTAAGGAGTAAAATCGAGTCTGTGTTTGTGTCTGTGTCTGTGTTAGGTAGTTTTAGTTCTGTCATTATTTCTCACCATCTTACATTTTTTTTTTAACAAATTAGATTAATTTCATCAAGTCAAATAATTTCTTACCAATGACTCTAACTGGTAAGCAATCTCCCTTATCTCAATCCACAAGGCTGTTCATCTCATTTTCTCTCTCTGTCCTGTTGACGAGCAGGACTGAGAGACTGGGTGGATGGTGTCTGGTTAGTAGCCAAGGTCAATCCACCACATGGACAAATAATGAAACAACTTAAAACTTGCAAGCTAAAATAAGAGATGATGTGAATTACATGGTCTCCAAACTTTACCATGTGGGCTCAGGACAGCTCTTCCTATCAAACAGTCTTTTACTCAACACCATTGCACATTTCATATAGGAGCTACTCATGATATCCAGTCATTTAGATATTGCATTCTGAAGTGTGGGACATTTATTCATCAAAAACTATGCACAGTAAAGCTAAATTAGCTTGTAGTCCAAAGATTACTAGTTGTCAGGTAATATTTAATTCTCACACAACTTGATTTTAAAATGTCTAAGCCCATATTCCTAGTCTGAATGCACGGACAGGGTCACAATATGATGAAGCAGGCACAGCAGAGTTCAGGGGAAACTTCTTCCTTCCCCCTTTATTCAAAATCTGACTCCATTTATATACATTTGCACAAAGGTCAAGAGATTGGCTACACAGGTCGCTACCTCTTTAGCCTGGATGGTGAACATCACCATCAGTCCCATTTCTCCTCCCAGAGGAGAAATATGTAAATGTTCTAAAAATACACATTGTTTACATAAAGCTGTGTGAGAATCTGCAGTACAAAGTTACAAGCACTCAAAAGCAAGAAAACCTAGGGCGACACTAGTCTTACACTTTACTCCTTTTCCCATTTGTAGTATCTCAACGAAAAACTACTACCCAGTGCCGGTGAGGACCATGAATCAAATTTCCCAACCTATTCTACCTAAACTGCTCTTTCTAATAAACTTCAAGCATGTCTCTATCTTACCAAGCTGTTTGCCAATTTGTCAGTTTTCCAGTTTGCCAATTGCTTTATTTGTCAGGTTTTGTTGCTCAATTTGTTCATTTGTCAATTTGTTAATTGCTTGCCACTTTCACAGTACTTATCCAGTTGAATTCATGTCTTCATTCTAATGATTGCAGTGGAAAAAAAGCACAGATACTCAGTTCAGCCCAATACCTTAGAGTTCTCTTTAGAAGGGCATGATATTCACATGTAGTGTTTTAAAAACCTCATGTTGTATGAATTTTTAAACATGTTAAACACTATATTTTAGTTTTTGCTCTGTATGAAGTTACCCAAATACATCACACAAGCAATTATTAAATCTATGGCTTCTATATATTTCCATTTCATAATATGATATGCTTTGGCAAGTCGGTTGTATGGCTCCACAGAAACCAAACTATGTTAAATAAAAAAAACCCAACAAAATCTAGAAACAAAACAACACACTTATGACTGTAGTTATAAGACAGAATACCAAGTTGCCAGGAATTTTTTTTTTCAATGAAAGACCCACTTTGATGTTTAGGAGTAGTAACAACAGCACAAATGTTCAAAACAGAACAAAAAAGCACAGTGAAGAAGCAGAATCATTCCCTGAACATACCTGTCTAGTACTATAGATTCCAAAGTACTCTTTGCTTCTTTTTAAGGATCAAAATTCACATCTTCCAACTCTTAAAAATGTGCTCTTGAGTTGCTCTGTTATTGTGGCATTATCAAGTTAGTCTGCTGAAGGCAGTTTCTTTGCAGAAAACAATTTAAGATATATTGGAGTTGAAAAAGTGAGTTTTGCTCTATAGTGCACTGGTTATAGCCATTGCTGTGAAAAAAAAAGAGATCACGGGCTGAGATCTGTACTCCCAGTCCTTGTTGTTCTTAAAAAAAGTAAAATCCAATAATGTTTAAGTACTGTTGTGACATGTGCTTTTTAGTTTTTTCATGTTACTACTCTTTCCTTCATGTAGTGTCATTTTATCTGAAGACAGCTGTTACTCAAACTGTCTTAGCAGAAAAACTGTTTTTCATCTCATCTCAACATGATGGTCAATTTGATGACTTAAGACATTAAAACTGAGAAGCAAGATGGTTAACTTTATTGTACTTTAATTTGTGCCTTCTGATGTCATGACTGGGACTGTCAGTCTTTGATGAAACAGACAATCATAGCTTGAAATTCCCATAAATGCCTGTTTACAAGATCAAAACATCAATGAAAAGAAGGAATTAAGTAACTGTATAAGGGAGAGATTGATATAATTTACTAAATTTTAATGAATGATTTAAGGTTTATTAGTTACGTGAAGATTAATCACCACGTAAAAACTTCTGAAAATATTAATTTTGTACATTGTAAGTAGAACGACTGTGACAATCTTCAAATGTTTGGTCTGAGAGAAACCGCAGAACACGGCTAACTACCTTCTATTTTGCCCCTTTTAATATATTATATATAATTATATATGCTATATTGTGTGGGAACAAGGAATTGAATCTTCATTGCGAATACACCAGGTTATATCTTAATTTAATGGTTCTTGTTTCCTGTCCAATAATATATATCCTTCTTGAATTTCTACAAAGGAGATTTTCTTAATTCTGGACCTATTTTCCAGAAAAATATGGTCTAGTACCCTTCTCATAATTGTAGAAATTTGATACTGTATTATTTTTGTAGATGATTGATTTTTCATTCCAGAATGCATTTGATATATATAAAGAAGTACAGTCATACATATCGAGCCATCAGATTACTTGTATCATGTTCATATTCAACTTATTGTCTCTGCTCCCTTCCCTGATGTTTATTAGATGTGCAATTTACTTCCCTTTTTCACCTTAAAGTTTTAACTTAATTTGCAATAATCTTAAATGAGCAAAACACAGCAACACTAGGAAGAAGTGAAATGAAACCTGTCAAAGGAGACAAAATTTTCAGGCATTTATGAAGGTGTGGACAAATTGTCCAATCTGTCATTTGGCAGTAAAATAGAAATAATCCAGTTCCTCAGAAAAGACATCACAAAGTGGGCCAGTGAATTGAGATAAAATATTCTCATAATCTCCTATAGTTCTAAGTTCCTTAGGTGTAATGTTCAGAAATTAACATATCTGTGTGGGTGTCTGTCCTGTGGTTATACCTATCAGGTCTTGGTGGTGGTTGCTGGAGGTGGTGGTTGCTTTGTGGAATGGATCAGGGCCTAAATAACCTATCATCTGCCAAATATTATGTCAGCCCAAGGAGAATCTAGGGCTGCTACTCATATTTAAGAGTGTCACACATTGCCTCCCTGAAGGAACAGTGTAGGATTGAGTGTAATCTGTGGCAAAAGCAAAGAAAGCTGAGGATAGGAAATTAGCTACTTAATTTTTTTTTTCTGTGTTAGAGTAAAAACAAAACAATAAATGAATGAAAATTTAATATCAGTGTGAATTTCAGAAAAAAATTACTATAGGATATAGGTTAACAGTTTACTCATACAGTTTTTCTTCTAGTATTTTACAAAGAAAATCATTTTATCCAACTATTGAAAAGGAAAGTTGAGGCTAAATGGTGATCATTGATTTATTAAACATCAGTTACCTAGTAGCTGGTAACAGAATGTAAATCCATTTTGTTACCATTTATCAGCTCACCAATGCAACCACTAGTTTCAGGTATCTTTATATTAGTAAATATAATCAAAATCCACATGTCCACAATTCCTTGTATATCTGATATGGTCTTGGAAAACAGACTATGTAGGAAGAGGAAGAACAAAGATTTTTACTTTTTTTTTTAACTGAGAAATTGGAGCTAAATTTATAATATTGAAAAAGCTCAAGTACAGTTGAAACTGGCCAGTGTTTTTCAGAAAACAAGAGGCTTTATAAAGTATGTTAAAATCAAGAGGGGGTCTGAGGAAAATATTGGACTGATACCAAGTGATACCAGTTTCTTCTGGCTGTAGCACCAAACCTGTGCCTTGATGATGACCTCAGTCATATGGTTTATGTTTAGGTGGTTCTGCAAGAAGCAGAGTTGGGAATTGGGCTCAGTGATCCTTGAGGGTCCATTCCAGCTTGACATATTCTATGACTGTATGAGTCCAGGACAATAGAAACAGTGGCTTCCCATTTGTGGACACTAAAACTCTGAGGGACCTGTTGTATGTTCATAGGCCTGTATGGCCTGATGGTGATTCATCCCAAAGTACTTGAAGAATTAGCAATGTTTATAGCAGGAACATTCTTTATCTATCAAAAGTCTTGGCTGTCTGGGAAAGTGCCTGCTGACTGGAAGCTTGCCAACCTTCTTCCAATTTAAAAGAAGGCATAAGGGACCCAGGAACCTATAGGCTGTTTGTTAACTTCAGTACCAAGAAAAATTATGGGATCATACCGAGTGCTACTGAGAGAAATTAAAGGAGAATTCAATCATCAGGCACAGTCAACATTGATTCACAAAGGGAAAATCCTGTTTAATTAATCTGATATCCTTCGATGTCAGGTGACTTCCCTAGTAACAAAGGGAAGAAAGCAGATGTTGCTTTACTGGAATTATTAATGTTTTTGATCCTGACCCTCACAGTATACTTCTGGACAAGTTGTCCAGCTGTGAGATGAATGGGTACACAGTGCACTGGGTGAAGCATTGGCTGAACAATAGGGTTGAAAGGGTTGTGTTGATTTGCATGAAAGAGTTGAATGCTCAACTAGCAAGTTTCTTGACAATATTAAACTGGGAGGTGCTGTTGACTCTTTTGAGGGACAAGATGCCTTGCAAAGTGACCTAGATATCTTGGACCATTGAGCAATTTTCAATGGTCTGAAATTTAACAGGAAAAAATCCTAAATTCTGCACCTGGGATGGAGTATGGTCAGCCAAAAGTTTAGATTGAGGGAAAAGTGGCTGGAGAACAGCCCAACAGAAAGGGTTCTGGGGGTCCTGGTTGGCAGCAGCTCAGTAGGAGCCAGCAGTGTGCTTTGGCAGCCAGGAGGGCAAATCCCATCCTGGCGTGCATCAAACGCAGAATCAGCAGCTGGTCAAAAGAGTTGATTATCCCACTGTATTCAGTGTTGGTGCAGCATCACCTTGAGCATGGTGTGCAATTCTGAGCCTCACAATTTAAGAAGGACACGAAGGTACTTGAATGTATCCAGAAGAGGGCAACAAAGCTGGTGACAGGGCTGGAGGGCACGTCCTGTGAGAAAGCAGCTGAGGACTCTGGGTTAAACTAGTTTGAAGAAAAGGAGTCTGAAGAGCAAATTTGCTCACCACAGGTTCCTCAGAAGGCAAAGTGGAGAGACAACTAATGATTTCTTGTGTCTGGTAACCAGTGATAGGATGCTAGGGAAGAGTTCAAAGGTGCAACAAGGGGGACTTTAGGCTGGACATTAGGAAGTTTTCCTTTACCAAGAGAGTGATCAAACAGCAAAAAAGTCTTCCTAGAGTATGGTAGATACCCCATTCCTCTCAGTGTTTAAGAGTCATTTGGACAGTGCTTTTAATAATACACTTTAACTTTTGATAAGGCAGTTGGAATGGATGACTGCTGTAATCCCTTCTAACTAGAACTATTCTATTCCATTTCATTCCATTCCATTTAATTCTATTCTTAATTGAAAAAAAAAGCCATGGAAAAAAATTTGACTAGATTAAAGGTACTTGCTGTAAAGTTAATGCAGTGCTGTTGTAGATACGTCTTGTGATGTATCATCTAATTACCTCTGTTCTCCTTAGGACTCCTGTCTCCACAATATTACAGTGTGTTTCCCAGATCTGTTCAGTAATTCACATTCTCCTCAATGTCCACTGCCTGGTCTCTTCCCACTGGCCCTCTTCCTTATTTTCTCCGTAAGACTGAAAGCCTGGTCGGGAGAAGGAATTCTTAATTTCCCCAGAAGTGTTTCTACAGCATTATCAGAGAATGTGTTACTGTTTCATAAACATTAATAAATTAAATTTCACATATAGGCACTGTCACCATTTTAGAGAGAGAAAACTGAAACACGAAAGGACGAAGATTAAAAAATCTCTAGTTTGAATACCTATGACCTTATTTTTCATATTATTTGCATTAATGGATCTTCATATATTCACAGCATGGCAAATCAACTTTAATTACATCTCTGAACAGTCAATATTGCTGTTACTGAGGAGCAATATGTTCTGCCTATAATGAACCTGCACCTTTAGAAAGTATTGTTGAAGTGATTTATCAAATACAGTGAAAATCAGTAGCAGAGGCATAGATAGAATCTAGTTTCCATACAAACATTCAGCTTCTGCAAATATGACATCAACCTTCATGAACTTTTGCAATAAAGAAAGCATGACACTGTGTGCAACAGTACCCCCTGTCATTTTGCCAGTCTCCTCCTTTATTGTGAGACCCCTTTCAGATCTTGCCCCCCTTCACCCTTGGTCTCCATGTTCATCTGTTCTCTGTGGACTCTCTGCCATGAGATCTCAGCCTCTCAAAACTCTTTGTTTTTAACCACATGTGCTTTTTCCTTCTCTGCTTAACGTCTTGCTCACAATACTTCTAGGAAATTTTATTAACATTCTAATTTACTGACCAATTCTCAGAACAAATTTACTGTGGCTTGAGCCAGTAAGATGTACAAAAATTGAGATTTAGATGGCATTTAAGTGCCTGATTCAAATTCTGAAAGCTTCAGTCTAAAACCTGAAGAAAACTAAAATGCAAAGGGACTTGGTTATTTTATTTTCCTGTTTTTCTGGGACATACCTTGTGCAATAGGTGATCATAAAAGGGTTACATGGCAACAAACAAGGAAGTTGCTGGGACTTTTCTTGTACTGAAGAGTGCTGAATAATATGTTATGCTGGCACTCTCACATAAGTGAAAACAAAATTTCAAAGGAATTATCTGTACTAGATGAAAGCCATATGTACACAAATATGCGCATAAAATTGCAGTTCAAAATATCCTTTCAAGTCAGGATGTTACCGAACCTTGCTGGTATGCCCATAACCAAATCCCAGCAAGACTACTGATTAAAGTATATATGCATGTCAGGCAAGTTATGTAGTCAATTAGCAAATTGAGCAATGTCTAACAATGTAATTATATAAGAAGGAAATTAGTCAAAATCAGATTTTGGAACCTGGACAGTTATTACTTCTCTTGGCTGAAGTTTGACTGGTAATATGAAATTTTACTCCATTCTGCTAATTGCCATACTGTTTGAAGTCAGGAAAACTGAGTGACTATTCTTATCAGGTTGTAGCTGAAATGAAGTATTTATATTTATGGGAGGGATAGACCTTGGTAGAAAAATAACCTAAAAACCATTCACTCTAATATCAATAAAAATATAACTGTCAGTGTCTTGACTGTATAGTGGAGCTTGAGCTTAGGACTAATTGGAAGCCAGAAGATAAACTGTCTTCTACCAATATCCCCAAGGACTTCATGCAACATCTATTACCACAGTGTAGGCTCCAGCTCTTGAGATTCTGTGAGAATGGGCCTCGGGCTGTTTCAGAGATCTGTTTCCATTACTGTCTTTCATCTAGTAGGTTACATTTTCAGGATATTAAGTAAATTAAAACTAATGTACAGACAACTGTATTACCTATATTTTCCATCAGTAATGAAAAAAACTTTTTCACCTCATTCTCTTATGTTCTTCCAAGATCAGTTAGAAAATTAAATGAAGAAGATGTTTTAACCTACTCTACTCTTGAATCTATCTGACCCACCCTGAAGGTTTTAAGTTCATGATTACCTAAGGATTACTGCTGAAATATCCTTTGTGATCTGTGTGTTTGTCATTTAGAAAATGTGTCTGGTTTCAAAGTGGTAATTGATGACATGTGAAACTGCCATTAGCATCTGTGACTTTTACACTTCTTAGTTAATACCTAAATAGCAAATAAGAAAATGACTTCTGTGCTCACAGGGCCAGGTGCAATACTTGGCTATTTGTCTTTCAGCTTTAGACTTTCATTGACGAATGTAGCACAAATTTCTTGTTCATTTGGTTCTCCTATAGACTTCAAGATATTTTTTTAGGCCTCCAGAAAATTATGAGTCAGAATTTTTTTGTCAGATATCATTTTATAAGCATAAAAACTTTCAGTAACAAAAAAGTAAATAATACAATGAAAAAAAAAAACTAAAAGAGAAAAAATACAATTAACTTAGCAAAGATATTAGGGTGGGCTTGAAGTCTGATGTTTCACATATGATCACAGTAGAATTTATTCTTTATTCTAATTTATTGGTAAGAAATCAGCACTGGACAAATCTTTCTAGGAGAAGAGTGGATTATTATTGAATTCTCAGGAGAGAACTGTCATGGTTTAACCCCAGCAAGCAAGTTAGCACCATGCAGCTGCTCATCACTCACTCCTCCAACCCACCCTGTGTGGGTGAGAATCAGAAAGATAAACCTTATGGGTTGAGATAAGAAAAAAAAAATCTAAATAAAATATTAGCAACAACAACAATAATAACAATAATAGAGAGCTAGTAACAGAACCCAAAATAAACAATAAAATGGTAGACAATAAAATTGCTCACCACCTCCTGACTGAGAAGCAGCCTATCCTTGAATACTACTGGTCCCTTCTGCACATCTTCCCAGTTTATATATTAGACTTGACATTCTATGATATGGAATATCCCTTTATTCAGTTTGGGGCAGCTCTCCTGGCCACACTTCCTCACAGTGTTTTGTGCACCAGCTCACTGACAGGGCATGAAACACTGAATAAGTCCTTGACTTAAGACCAGCACTACTTAGCACTACATTATTCTCATGCTAAATCCAAACTGCAACACTACACCAGATATTAAGAAGAAAATGAACTCTGTCCCTGTTCAACCAAGACAAGAATGATAGCACTCACTGAGATGGAAAAAATCCCTGTATCTCATCCTTCTTTTTGTGTCAGGTTTCATGGAATGTTTTCCTTGAAATATGGAGTTAACAATGTAGTCAAGATCAGTTAAACCTATAACAAAGAAAATTTATATCTCCAAATGCAATCGCAGGACACCTGTGTTGATAATACTATGTGTAAACACATGTTTGCAAGCAGTGTCAAATATTTAGGTGAAATTGGGCCCATAACATGCATTTAAATGAAAAGTGATAGAGGAAAAAAAAAAAACAAAAAAAACAGCCCTGAACTGAAATACTATAGTTATCTTCCATTTAGAAACCACATTGCTGTAGGGAAAATAAAGTAAGAAAGCAAGTGCATCTTGATTAGAAATAAAATGAATAGGGTCATGTAATGAAAGCTAAGACTAATTTTATTTTGGCTAGTGCCGGTTGGTTAAATGCAGGGTTTGTTTTTAATAGGTTACACACTGCCTTTAGCTAATTTGAATTACATTGAGGCAGTAAAGTCTTTACTGGGACATATAAGCAATAAAGTCAGCAAGAGTTCCACAGTGGCAGCTATTTTCACTGAGTCAAGAAGCTTGCTCTAGAAATATACAGCTCTTTGAAAGCTTTGTTGCTTTTCTGTATCCACAGTCTGGCTTCGATAAAAAATATTCTTTTCTGATATTCTACATCTGAAATATCACTTATATCAACTCCAAATTTGAATATTAAAATGAATGTTGTCACTGTAAATTTTAGCAATGTGTACAGTCTTTTACACAAATTTCTTAAAAAGTTCCTTTCACATGAAATATTTGTTCCGTGGAAGCTGTATTTTATGAAGTATCTCTGAGTGCTCTTGGTTAAAGAGGACCCTGGCTTTACATTTTTCCCCCCACAAAAAGCAGTTAATCACCAGATTATTGCACTGCTTCAGTGATGAGTTAAAGCTGGAAGTGGCATTCCCCTCCCTACCCTGTGCTCATGAGACCACATCTGCATTCACCTGCTGCATCCAGGTCTGGGGTCCTTAGCACAAGAAAGGCACTGACCTGTGAGATTGAGTCCAGAGGTGGCCACAAAGATGGTCAGAGGGTTGCAGCAAGTCTCCTATGAAGATAAACTTGGGAGATTTAGAGTCGTCCCGCTGGGAGAAGAGAAGGTTCCAGGGAGATCTCACTGTGGCCTTCCAGCACCTAAAGATGGCTTATGAAAAGGAGGGATAGAGAGGTTTTGCCCAGATAAATAGGAGAGGGATAGGATAAGCAGGAACACTTTTAAACTAAAACAAGAGAGATTTAGATTAGATTTTAGGAAAACATTCTTTACTATGAGTGGGGTGAGGCACTGGCATGGGTTGCTCAGAGAAGTTGTGGATGCCCTATCCCTAGAAGTGTCCAAGGACAGGTTGGGTGGGGCCCTGAGCAACCTGGTTTAGTGGAAGATGTTTCTACACATTGCAACAGGATTAGAAATACATGATCTTTAAGACCTCTTCCAACCCCAGACTTCCTATGATTTTATGAGCCATATTGCACAGTAGAACAGCCTAGGATTTCATGGAAAGTCTTATTTAAGTGTGTTAGTCATATTTAATCCTGTTTTGCTTGCACATTTTGACAAACAAACAAAACAAACAAAAAAACACAAGTGAGACAAAAGATGCTATAAAAAAGGGATTGTCATTTTTACATAAGCAATCTCTAAACAGCATGTGGCAGATCCTGTCACTATCACTGTATTCTAGACTGCCATGGCTTTCAGTAAACTAATAATCGGCATTTGGAGGCCAAAACTCTTTAAACATTTCTTCATCTTTATAATGTGATAGCAGATTTTTCTTGACTTGCTTTAGTCACTGAAACCTCTGTGAAAACTTGTAAATATCTCAGAAGATAATTTTGCCAACAGCTGTTACAGCAACAAAATTTGGTTACTTAAAATCTTTTCAGCACTGTTGAATTTCATCTACAAGCCAAAATAAATACAGATTTTATTTTGAATTAGAAAGCAGAGTAGTTAATTTTAATTCCTTTAAGAATGTAGTCCGAAGCTAAAGGAAAACAATGGAACAAAAGAAGTGATCCATAACAGTAGTAAAAAAAGAAAAAAAAAGTTTGTTTAGTTATGCATGAAGAATGGAGATGAATTGCGAGCAAAGGCTTCAGTGGGCTTGAAAGGAAGAAGACAAGAAATTGAAAAATGGTGGAAATAGGCAAATGTCATTAACAGATACAGTAGTTTGTAATCCATAGATATCAAAGCAGGAATAAACACAAATGGTTATTTATTTAATGAAGACTCCTGTGAAATGCAGAATTACTTGTGTTGCAAATAAAATAAAACTTAGAGTAATTTAAACCAAACCTGTAAGCAAAAAACTCAAACATTGGAACCTTTATTGCACCTCAGGGGATTACAGTATCTTCTTCAAGTGCAGCATTTGTTACTGTGTTACTTCCATAAGAAAGAAAAGCAGGTTTTTATGAACAGTGTGATGTTTTGAGTGTCCCAAATCTTTTTGAGAAAGGCAACTGGAAAATATTTCAAAGAAATTATGAATCCACTTCTCCACTGGATTTCAAATATAATTCCAGCATCCTCAAAAGTGACACATTTTGGCACAAGTACTTAGCACATTACAGTGCTCTGAAGACATGCATTTCTATAGTTTCTCTACATGACTGTAGTACACTATGTGCACATGTGAATTTACCCCAGAAATTCTAAATATCACTCAAAATCACAATATCGTGGGATAATTAAGGCCAGAAGGGAGTTAAGAGCTGGAACTTCCAACATTGATTTGGATCAATGTTCTGCAGAGTCAGAGTAAAAAAAGAAAGTCAGCTGTCAAAGCAGAGTCAGCTCTAAGATCAGACCAGGTCGCCCAGGGCTTTACCCAGTTAGGCCCTGAAAACCTCCAGCCATGGAGACTGACAGCTTAGTCTCCCTGGGCAACCTGTTCTACTGCTTGGAGATATGGGAGCACGGCAGATGTGAAAGGCAGCCCGTAGGCTGACCTCTGATAGTAGTTATAATGAACCACTGTGTGTACACAACTGTTTGGTTTATTATTGACCTACTTCTCAGTGTATTTCCATAAAATAAAAAGGAAAAAGGAGGAGCTGAGTGGAGAAAAAAAATGCTGAAGGTATTCCATATAACACAGATCTTATTTTACAGAGCAGAAAAAAATAATTCATCAAAACTCTACTCTATGTTTTGTGTTTGGATATTTCTAATGGGTTTGACTTGGTGCAAGGCAGGGAAAAGAATGCTGATTGTGCAGCTTAAATCCAGAGGACATTTTGCATCAATCATATCACATGAAAAGCAAAAGAAACATATTGAAATTTTGCTATGTAAGTGGAATAGTCTTCTTTCTGGGTATTTTAAAACAACTTTGTTTAGATGTATATTTTTTTGCTTCACTGTTTATAAGCTTACAAATTATAGTTTACACAATATAAATGGTCAAGCTGGGGATTCAATTTCTGAATTTTATTTTGACCCTCAAAACCTAAGCAATATTTAAATAATGATAATCTTATGGTTTGCATTGCATTTATTATAATCTCAGAATAATATAATTTATATTGGTCATACCGCATCAGATGATTTAGAATGAAAGACTCAGTTTTGAATATATTGAATGAGAGAAGCCATATACCTTCTCATAAAAGGACTGTGGAAAAGGAGAACATATTTTTACTATATTGCTTTTCTGTCTAGAGGGAGTTCTATATGTCCAATATACATTTTTGGAAACTCTGCTTTTTACTAAATTTATGGGCAAGAGAGAGCAGTACTAACTGTATATCCAAATTTATTGTCTTCAGAGCTTACACCACCCTGAGTAAGGAAAATATATGGTTTCTATGCATTAGCAATGCAATGAATGTATTAAAAATATTTCAGTATAAATTAGTAAATGAAGTTTGCTGAGTTATAAACAATACACTGCTGCCCTTTATTTTTTTTTTCCTTTTGAGACACTGTGCTTTATGCTGTCTTCATATCAGTTAAGGGTCACCTATAATGCACTAGCATTAGCTGCTACTGTCAATTGCATAAGGTTACCAGGGTTTTGTTGCCTTATTTTTTTGCCCTCAAAATAATACAAGTAAAATCAGTGTGTAAGGCCACTTAACAGGTACTATTATATGCAGAAATATATACACTTACACTTGTATGCAGTAATGTAAACAAAAAATCTAGTTCAAATATCATCCAAATATAAAACAGAGCTCAGCCTTTTTGAAGAGGTCAGGAATACCTTGTTTTGCACAGATGATCTGTGACCATGCAGGTTATGACTGTGTTGTCCTCAGAAGTAGTGTCTAGGTCTTGTCTAGACTTTGAAGTCTGAGTGAACAAATTGGCTGATTCCTCTCTTAGGCTTCAGGATTGCTGTGATGAACACCAGTTGCATGTAGATTGTGCATATTATAGAGGAATCCCATGTATATTCTCACATTATAGGCTAGTTTCAGAAGCAATAAACTCAAATTTAACTCTGCACCAAGCTGTATTATAAAATTTATATCTGGATCCTTACATTGCTGGATTCTGGAGGAAATCGTTATGATATACAAATAAGTATTGATTTTGTAATATAATTATTGGTCTATTAGCTGGATCTTTGAGCTACATTCTCTGTGCTATGCTGACACTGTTCTTTGAGTCAATAACATCTTCAGATCTAAGCATTCTTTGAGATTGTTTTTGGCTTTTTATCACTTCAAGTTGTTCTTTATTTTTCTTACCTGAAAGGAAACTTACTATAGTTTAAAGGGTAATTGATAAGAGATACAGTTTATTTGTGGAGATTATGTAGCAAACAAGAAGGATTTGTGTTTTCCTAAAATGCACTTGCATGTAAAAAGGTATATGCGTTATTTTCAACAAGAGTGTGAAGCATCTGTTCCCAAGTAATGAGAATTTGAAAGATGATTCTGTTTTTAATTTCTATTTAAGTGATTCACATTCAGAAGAGCTCAGAATAAGCACCAGCTCTCAGACAAACAAATTTATTAATGAAGTGGGCTGAAGAACTAGCACCATTGTTCTCTTGTAGATTACACCAAATTACATTAATTTAATTAAAACAGAAAATCATGTTTATTGATTAATTTATTCTGTTGTCAGTCAGGAAGATTGAGTAGCTTCTTTAGTTCACAGGCTGAAAGCAATGTGAGATTATGTGCTGAATTAAGAGAGTAAACAAAGTAAATTGCTAATACCTTACTTATGCCTTCTTCTTGATAGAGCTAATGCTAAGTATAAGTCAGATTCTTCACTCTCCCTAGAGGTTTCATTAGAAAGGCAAATAAATAAAGACAGAAAATGCATTTCTTCATGTTTATCACAATCACTGCTATTCTTCTGGTTATCCTCATGAGTTGCAGAACTTGACTCCTTCTCATAAACCTTTGATGTGATTTCTATTTCATCATATATTCTAGTAGGCTGTGAATATATATTTACATTAATAAATATAAAAGCTATCAAAAGAGGTCAGTAATGGCCAAAAGTTGACATAAAGTGCACACAAAGCAAATAGAAAGACACATTTCCAGACCAGGATACTGGAATTTGCAAGAAGAGTAGAAGAGGATAAACTCTGATTATACCAAACACAGAAAACTTAAACATAATTCGTGATGATTGATTAGGGTATTTTAACCACTATTACTAGGGTCTTGTTAAATTGTATTGACACTTAATAAAGAAAGAGATCCAAAGTAAACCAGTCTGTGCCTAATGGAATGTTTTTCATTAGTGGGGTTAGTGGACTGAGAATGTCACTTCCAGTTCCCCTATATGTGTCCTCAGGTGGCCTAATTTTACCAACCAGAGTTCATAGTGGGGCACTTGAAAATTATTTTTCCTGATTCAAATAAACATTATAAACATTTTTAACAATGCAAACAATGCTCAAAGTCTCCAGAAAAGAGGCTGAAAATAAAGATTATGGACCAACTTCCTCTTAGATTCTGACATAAGAGGAGAAGTAACAGCAATCCTTTCTTTCTTTCTTTAAATGTCTCTTCCCTAAGGAAAAGAGCTACAGCCTTTACATATCAAGGCATAAGGGCACAAACTAGAGTGACTCCCAAGGTCCCAATACCTAGTCCATTAAAAGATCACCTCACAAGCACCAATCCAGAATTTATCCCTACCGTATGGTCAGATGGCCTTCCTGCCTATGAGTACTGGCATGAGATATCTAACTGAGAAAGCAATATGTATGTACTAGAAAAGTTTATCACATTTCCAGAAAAGAATGAGGGATCCCAATGTACAATTTATTTCTGATTCACAGTTCTGGAAATTGCATTAGATCCTATGATTTTGCATGGTTAACAAATAACCCAAAAAACAACAAACTTTGAGTATTTTATCATCTTGCAATATTTTAAATAGCATAGAATAGCACAGAATGTTCTCTCAATACAGTTTGGTTTTCCATTTTTTGCCCACTTTTGCCTCATTTGTTGAACTTATCAGTCTAAGAATAATGACACTATGTTAACTCAAAATTGTTTGAAGTGAAAAACTGCTCATCATTAATCTTATAGTGACAGTCCTTATTGTAATTAAACCACAAAGATATGTAATTCCTTGTTAAGAAAGATTTTTTACTCTTCAGCTCACCATTCAAATTCATCTATTCATATGCTGCCATTTCATGGTAGTAAGTTGTCCCTTATTTTACCTGAGTGCTTTAAATGTGTTGATTTTTGATGTCGTTTACACAGCTGTGAAATTAAATCAGAAATGAAAAAGCCTTGTAGGTCAGTAAATGAAAAATAGTGATTTATTATATTTGTGAACAACTAATGCCATGAATAAGTAATAAGGTTTTCATTACCAAGATTTTAAAGACATTCTCTTATGGCAGGCATGCCATGCAAATATAGGTCACTTTTGTCACTTTGATATTCTGTTGCTGAAAAAGAAAAAGTGTTTCTGTATAGCAGAGAACTTCTGAAAGAAAAGGTAAGAAATAGGTAATAATGGCTCATTTCTTTAAGCCATCTGCAATACAATCCATGAACAACAGATCTCTGTGTTAAATAAAACAAGAGGTTATTGGATTTCTGAACACCAAGAGAAAAATAAGTGCAATATTCTGACTTTTAAATTTACTACGATCCACAGTGCTTTAATTTGAAATTAGCTTGTTTATTTTAAAAAACCCAAAATGATAAGTGTGTTGTCATTCTTTTTTCTTCCCCTAGCGTAGGTAGGAAATGTCAAAAAATGGCTCTTCACATTAATGTTTCTATATTTTTCTTTGCCAGATTCTTTTATCTTTGTGGAAACAATGTGAACAGAAAGGTCATCAGCCCAGAAGATCAAGATGCATGTAACCATTCTTCCTGACAAAGACAAACTGACCTTTTATGTTTCACATACAGGTCATTAAATGTCAGGGCACTGAGTGGAAAAATGGCCCTCAACAGCCCTATCCGGGCTCCTGGGGCTCCCACACCCCTGTTCCATGGCTCGGGGCTCTGTCTCAGCCCAGCCCAGAGCTGCCAGTCTGTCCCTCTGGTGCCATAGGGGTCTGGCTCTCCAGCCACACCACAGCAGGGCCAACCCACAGCCTGTCATCCCCAATCCCACGGAGGCACCTGGGGATGCTCCAGCTGCCTCCCTGGCCTGCCCTGCTCCTTGTCCAAGGGCCTCGGAACAAGGCCTGGCTGGTGAGGCTCATAGGGATCCCCTCATGTCTCCTGTTACCTGGCTCCAGGCAGCTGCCAGTGCTCATGGCACTGCCCAATGCATGTGTGTCATCACTAACCTTAGGGGGGTTTCTATTCCTCTTTCTTCCACAAAGGGAAAGTTCTCAAAGCAGAGATCTCAAAAAACTCATCTACATCAGTGTGCTTAGCCCCAGTTTTTTCCTTTCATGGAACTGTGTATAGTGATTTGTAACCTCAAAGCAGACCTCAATAAAGCAATGTTGTTGTCAAATCTTCCGAGGATCTGAGTACCACACAAGAGCTAAAATCACTTACACTTCAAGGTGCTTTGCAAGACAGGTCAGATTCAACATCTCATTTTTTACAGATTAGAGTGTGGATGTGTTACCGAGGCTCCACTGCACTTAACTCAAACCTTGTGTCCTGTTGGCCTGTATGTTACAGCCACTCAGACTCTTGTACACATAGGCGTGGTAAGTGAGTTTGTAAAAGAGTAAACCTTCTTAAGTGGCACTTCAATCAACACTGACTTTGTAGGGAAACAGGGTAACGGCCCTGCAAAACACACTAGAACAGGAAAATGCCTCTAGTGACTTGATTGGACTCCCAGCAAGTCAAGAGTTATTCCCTCTCCAGATTTATTCTAGTTCATATGTGCCTTTCTCAATTGGATAACGTCTCTTATAGTCCAAACTCAGTACCTCAGTTCTGAACTTTACTTCCACGTTTTTACTTCCTGTTAATAACGAAGTTCAGGATTTAAAGTACACTACAGTCGACAGTGGCTTTTTCACTGGCAAATGATTCATTGCCCTATCATTTTGCTCTGAACATACCACAGCCTGTAAAAAGATCAGCATTAATGGAAATAAGAAACTTTTAAAATACTTCACACCATTTTGATCTCAATGAATGAAAAGTCCCAGCTGGAGAGAGTCAAAATGACATTACATAAAAACATGGCTCATTTAAAAGCTGAGATGAGATGAGAGAGATGAGGTAATCCTACCCTTTGTAAATATGGAGTGGAGATAAACAATGAGGAAAACCAATCTCTTTTAAACTTCTTAGGTATAAACAGATTATATAGTATAGTACATAATATACACATCTATATATATATACACACACACANACATATATATACACACACACATCTATATATACCTTTATATATATATGTTGGCTTAATATATAGAGATTGCAAATTTAATTCAGATGAGGTTCTGAAACAGTTTTCCAGGGAAAAAAAAAAGTGTTCTTGGAACTATTTTTTAAATCAACTCAAGAAACCAGTATTATATGGCAGGACCTTGTTAATTTTCTTTCCATGGTTAGTGGGACTAATGTTCATGCTTCACTAGGAACTTCATAGGTTTTGGATGATCCCCAGAAGAATCAAAAAATGAACAGATTTTTCAAGGAAAATAATTTCTGATAGATTCTGCTGATAAATGAATAATACCTCTATTTTTAATTCCAATAAATTTAAATTAATTAAAATGCTTGAATTACATACAAAATCCAAGTGATTGTTTAACTGCTGGTATGGACCAAGACTGAATTCTTAAAACTGCATCAAAAAAAAAATACTAATTCCCTGAGAATTTAGAGAAGAGACACTGAAATTCTCAAACAGATCTGCAAAACATGATTATTGTGTCCTCACAAATACCATTTTCCCAGTGCAATTATTATTTTGGCCCTTCTTCGACCTGGATTCCTAATTCTCACTGTGCTTATGTGCCAAATGATGACCAGAATGGATGTGTATTGTGGGACCAGATAGCAATCAAAGCCCTTGCAAAGGAGAAATTAAACTCCTCAGAGGGGAATAGCTGCAGGCAGATCAAAGCTGTCACCTGCTCTGATCCATGTAGTCTGGCCTGGGTATATTAATGTGGGATCCCTGGCTGCAAAGTCCAGTGCTAATGTATTGACTATGAATTGTCTGAGCTGAGGTAAGAGATAGGCTTAGAAGTCCACCTGATCTCAGTTTGAATGTCTGCAATGTCTGATCTAGACACAGGTTGGCTAGCTTTGCAATCAATAGAGAGAATATTTAGTTCCCAGCCGAACTCACCATTGTTATAAGCATGATAAAACCTTTGTGCTAATCTCCATTGATTATAGTGACTAGCTGAATACCAATTTAATTAATTTTAAGCATTATGAACTGGCCTTGAGCAGTGTTTAGTGCTCTCTGTTGACTAGATAGCAAACTCGTGCTCCTAATGTAGCTGGTCTGATTTGTACCAAAGTAGCTGAAGTAGCCACACAGTGACCAGAAAATGGTAGCATGTAAAAAAGTAAGTAAACAACAGTTTCTTGGGCATGAATCTCAATGGAATAACAGACTGTGGAGTGCCAAGAAAGGAAATTGATTTCTGTTAAAGGAACTTCTACAAAACTAACTTTAACTTTACTGGTCTTTAGAATCAGAAGAGTGCATCATGTTCTTCTGAAGGCCATTTGAGAGAAGGACACAAATCAACATGCTCTCAGTCATTTCTCTTGATTGTCTAGCTTCATTCTCAGGATGTTATTTGTACTTAGGTCTGAGAATATAAATTATTATTAAGTAAATAAAAACAAAGAAAAATACTGCCTTCCACTGAACTGTTCAGTCTACATGCTCTGACAATATGCATGCATCTTGGTGATTTTCTTTGCTATGGAGATACAACTACCCAACTACTGTAAGTGATGATAGATGTTCATTTTGTTAATTCTTCTTTCCCTCTTTTTTCTCTTTCCTTCCCATGCAGTCATGAATGAAGTGAATGGCCACGTGGTCACAGAGAGAGTTATTCTCCAGCTTAAAATGCTTTCTGTGCAGTAAAACTTGCTCATTTTCTATGGAAGCAAGAAAGGTGAATTTGAAGATCATCTTCTGGAGAAAGGTTAAGAATACAAGTTATCTCAGTTTTCATGAGCGAATAGTCATAATTCTTTGTTTAATATTCAAAGGTGAGAGGTAACAGCTTACCCTTCTATATCTTGATAACAGGTTTTAGAAAGAACACAGACATGGTTGCACTTTATCATAGCTCCTTTGTGCATTTGATACACTGTGAAAGTACTTAGCAGATCTGAACCCTGCCATGGCTGTGTCACTGATTCAGCAGGTCACAGGCAGAAGATAGGTGCTTGACCAAAGTAAGGCAATTCAGGTCATGTGAGATGCAGAATTCTAAAGCCCCAGTAAAAATTTGGGGTAGGCTAAACAAGGATTTGCCGACTGTAATCGAGTGATGCTGGGATGGGTGGTAGCTAAGCAGTAATTAACAAGGTTGAGTTTTACAGTAAACCATCTATTTCCTTATTTTAGTAACCCACACTTCAGAATGTAGAGACCTCAATTACTGCTAGACAATTCCCATTCAATCAAAATGCATTAAAAAGCTGATGGTCAAGAAGCTTTACTTATTTTGGTACATGAAAAATAGCATTTTTCTCATGGTCTACAAAATGTCTAGTCCAGTTTAAAAGGAAAATTATACTTTTTTAAATCTCATAAATAAATACTCCCTTTATTTAAATATGCCAATGTAAGTCTGTTCAGTATCACTATTTTTTATTATCATATAACAACTTATCTTCATTGTAAAATTTTCAATACTTTGGTTTTCACACAGTTCTTTTGATTCTAAACAGATAAATTTTAGTAATTCATTCCCAATAGCCAAGTCATTTCACAAATCTCATGTTGAAGTCAAAAAAGTATCTGTTGTGGCGTGCAGTTGGGATTTACCAAATTTCTGTACAATGGTTTGTCCCTTACCCCCATGTTAAGCCCCTTTTTGTTTTTTCCTTGATTATGGGTCCTGTCCATCACTCTGCAACCTGCCCAGATGACTAGAAAGTTCTAGTGGGGGGCTGAGTGATTGGCAGAGTCCCTGCCTTCCCCTCCCTTTTTTATGCATGGAATTGTTCTAGTGATTATCCTCTTGTTCTGGATCACTGCCCCACCCACTGGGATTGGTTCTAGATTGTCCCCTGCCCCTTTCCACACCCCCTGTACTTAACATGAGACCCAGAGGGAAAAACTCACTCTTACGTGGGCCACCCTCTGGGTAAAATAAAACCCTGTTGAATTCACATGAAGTCCTCCTTTCTTCCTCACCATTGCCACGCGTCTGCCTGAGGCCAAGGCCCACAAGATCGGCAGGGTACCCAGCTGTGCCCTGCAATGCGAGTTCGGTGAAAGAGCTAGCCGGAAACCAGAACCAAACCCCCGCGAGTATCTTCTGATATTTTTATATGTACATTTGCCCACTTGACAGTTCTAATCATCTTCCACAATTTTGAGTGCCTCAGATTAAAACAGAAGGTATTATATTTTGTGGCCTGTGTTCTTAGTCCTAACGGTTCTAATAGTGGCTATCAGCAACGTTAACACTTTTAATTATTTAGAACCTACATCCTCAACTATTTGGTTAATTCCCTGACTGATCTAATTCTTTTAGATTATTGTGAAATGGAATATTAGAATCTACCCCATAAAGGACTAACATGGAAGTGAGAAAATTTGATTGTTATATAAAATGTGCATAAAACTGTTTACTGAAATGACAAATACAATTTTTTCTTAGTATTAAAATTACAGGTTTTTTCTTTGCCAAAGTTTATAAACAGGAATACTCAAGCTGTCTACATGCACCTATAGAGATAATTTCACTTAAATCAAGGAGAATTATGAGCTATGAGTCAACACTGAGCTGTGACCTGAAATTCTAACTGGAATTTTAAATATACCATATGAGCCTTCTTAACTAATACATCCAAGACAGCATTTTTATTTGCACTCTGAAAAATAGCTGGATCTGAAACAAAAAGAATTTTATTTTAGTCATCATAGTTGACATTTTCTGTTTTGCCTCCATGTAGGGGGGAAACTATGATATACAAAAAAGCTCTGAAGAGATCTGAAGGGAGACTGAGATAAATTTACCTCAAAAACCAGCATTCAAGCACTGAGGACAGTCACTTTTAGAGTGCTAGGCCCAGGCTCAGTTACCTTCTGCAGCTCAAAGTAAACAGTTTAAACCCAGATCTCCTAATTTGCCCCGATCACAGAGTGCATCTCAATTTGTCAGAATTCTGTCAGAAATACTATCTTGGACATAAAAAAGAATTCTTCATTATGAAACTTCTATTAAAAAGATATAGACTTCTGTGAAAAGCTTTGGTTTCATCAAGACATTTTCTTATGAAAAATGTTTTGTCAAATTTTTTTTTCACCAGATCTTCCTTAAAGAGACAAGATGGCAACTTTCTGATATTATTTAAAAGATATCTACTATCTTGCTTCTCATTTGGCATCGGACTAGCCTTAAAAAAATGTCCATGATTCTGCAGCATTTGGAAAGTATCACAGTTTCCGAGAATGACATCTTCGCTTATGGGAAATCTCATAGAGAATGTTATCTAAGTTTAAAAGTAGATCAGAAAGAAGCTAAGGTGGATGGACTACAATTAAACTAAAAGAAATGGGTGCATTGACAGGCTCAGTCCTTGCCATATTTTGCCTGTAATGGCTTTGCAATTAGTTGAAAAGTCTAATGATTTGAAAGCTATCTCTTAAAATTATATTGGAACTAAAAGTGCCAAGACAAAAAAGAAAAGAATACTGTATAGAAAAGCATCATCCAGCAGCACAGTTAATCATAAGGTAGGAGAAACCACCTCTGAGGACATAATTGAAATGTCCTGTGCAAAAAAATTCCTTTATCTTCAATTTTTATAATTTTTGAATTTTGAAGAACATCTAGATCCATCAAAATCTGCAGTTTTCATCCTCAGAATTTATCAAATTAGTATTTTAAATTGCATAAGGATTTTACTCAATCTTTTCTTGAAGCAAATTCTTCCTATGACTTAAATACTTAAAATATTATCCAGATCTGACATAAAGGATAGAGATCTTAGTGTGAGAGAGGGCATTTTGATTATAATAGGTGATTTTGGAGATGGACAGGGAAACAGTACACCTTTAAGTAACACAGATGACTGAAAGTTTCTGCCATACCAGATATCAACACTTACCATGTTTGAAAGAGACCCTATGGACATAGAGACATTCACATCAGACTTGATGTGTCATGTTAGTTTCATATGAGGTCCAGATAATAAACAAAGACATTGTTAAGGTCCTTCCTGCCTGACAAAGATGGTTCACACAGCTGATGAGAGTTAAAAATTCATTGTGGAATGAGCATCAGAGAAGTCCCTAATGATGAAGGCTGGCAACTTGTCAAGAAATTTTTCTGATTGCCTTAATTCATGATGACACCGAAATGTATTTGGGTTCCATTTTTATTGTCCTGCACCCTCAGTGCAAGAAGAGAAGTGAATAAAAACATTCATTAGTGATCTTGTAAATAACTATGCTGCTTCTTCATTTTAAGCTAAATTATTTTTTAAAAATTGTATGCCCTTTTTTCAGTTCAGTATCTAAAATTGTATTAACAGATTCTGTGTCTCACCCTGCTTCAAACACAAAGCAGTTCATTCAGCTGGAGATAATATTGCAAGATATTGTCATGATGGAGGAAATGAAGCTCCATAGGGGAGCCGCAAAGCAATGTCTCAAAGAGACATGCAAAATCAATATTCCCAACCATTCATTAGTGTGCCCAACAGGAGAAAGAACCAAGATGCCTTTCTAGGGTGCCAATGAACCAGTTCTATTAAGCTGAACATGTGGCAAATAACCACTTATCAGTCCTGTGAATCAAATGGGTACAGCATCCATCTCTGGGGTCTTCAGAACAGGGTAGACATGAACCAGACGGTCCAGAGGAGGGCCACAAAAATGACCAGAGGACTGGAGCATCTCTCCCATGAGAAAAGGCTAAGGGATTTGGGGCTGTTCAGCCGGGGGAAGAGAAGGCTCTGGGGAAACTTTATGTGACCTTTCAGTACTTGAAGAAGGTTTATAAGAAACATGAGGTCAAACATTTTAGGAGGACCCATTGTAACAGGACAAGGGGTAATGGTTTTAAATTTAAGGAGGGTAGATTTAGACTAGATTTAAGGAACATTTTTTTTTTTTTATGATGAGGGTGGTGAAATGCTGGAACAGATTTCCCAAAGTGGCAGAGGACCTAGTCTTGAATATACTCAAGGTCAGGTATGACAGGGCTTTGAGCAACCTGATGTAGCTGAAGATGTTCCTGATTACTGTAGGGGGACTAGATGGCCTTTAAATGTCCCTTGCAGACCAAATTATTGTATGATTATATGAAAGTCATGCACAGCTGAGCTATTCTGTCTTCCTACTTATAATGCTGGATATTCCACAGGTTTGAATGTTATACACTTTTCTATAATGAAGAAATATAATTCTGTTATCTTGCCCTCTGGGCAAGTTTCACAAAGGGTCATCCTCTCCAGCTTCCTGCATGTATCCAGCCAGCTGCAATGAAAACTTGCACAGGATCCACAGGCAATTGATGCTGACAATCCTTTTGCTGCCATGCCAGGCATCCACCCCTCAGCTGCATCAAATTTGGCTCTGAAAACCCAGAACCCCACAAAGGTGAAACAGAGATGGGGGTGTTCCCATCAGTGGTACAGTGCAACAGGTGTGTCAGAGGAAAGCCTGTCTGTATTCTTGCTCACCACAGAGGCTCCAGCGCTAGCTATGGGTTCTGTGCAAATAGCAATGTACACAGCAATTATACTGTTTAGGTTGGATTTCAATAATCTCAAACATGGGGAAGAAGCATCTGACTTCTCATATTGCAACCTGTAGATTTTTAAAGGGTAAAGAAATGAAGATGTGGAGGAGAAGGCAAACAAGTTTTAGACAACTTAAAAATATTATTTTATGGAAAGTGCTATTTCCAGTAACCCAATGAAGTGTTTGCATTAATAGAAGAGGCAAAAAAAGAGTCTGGGTAGGATAAAGGAGAATGTGAGCCTAAAGAAAGAAAGCATTCAGTGGAGTGAATAACAGTGTATTAATTATAATATTTGTTTGATCTTGTCAGAAAACAGTGTTATGAATACTAATGTAAAAAATTCTTTTTTTTGCTTGTTTAATGAAACCTGTCCTAGATGTAACTATTCAGAAATTTTCCATGAAGGCTACATACTTACACTAGGTATTATTCAACTTGCAGACAAAGCATGGAAGCTAAGTTCTAGTAAATAAAGTTTTCGGATATCAGTCTTTTTCAATGGCCTGTCTTTTCCATAATTAGGCACATTATGCAGTCATAGTTAAAATTATACAAACTGTCCTGGGATCTGGCAAGCAAAGATTGGTCTCCTCTCAAGGTGAGTACCCACATAAACAGCTAGCTACAGAATCCTTTTCACTTTTATACTTTCTCCTTCTGCCCTGTAAATCTTGATTTATTACATGTGCAGCGACATTGTTTCAACAAGGGGATTGTAAGTGCCCCATTATAGAACCATTGATTGATGCAGATTTGCCCTCGGCAGTGAGGAGAACTGAACTGAGCTCCCATACATCCTGAATGGATGTTGTAATGACTAGGAGGCCTTAAGGACCTGGTGTGACACCTGTCCTATTGCCACCCCTTCATTCTCCTCTAAACACAACACTTGGTTAGAAGGAAGGATTACAGGTAACAGCCTTCAGGAGTAGGTTACCCAGGTGGATAGAAAAGCACTTACAGTCCTAATAAGAGGACAGGAGTTACCCTTGTCCTCAGCTTTTCAAAGTGGATATTTCCATGTTATTTCTTAAGCTGCACCATTTGCTGACGTTATGGCCAGAACCTGTGCTGAGGTACCCAGCCCTCATCACGCTGTCTGAAAGCACAAATGTTACTCAGTGTCTTAGATAGGAGTCAAATACCTTGAAACGAGGCAAGGATAAATAACTATAATTTTAAAATTATATATCTATATAGTTCACTTACAAATTACTTTTCAAAGAGCAGTTGAAAATGATAAAGACCTTTGAAATTTATCTAGTCCTACCTCCTTGCTCGAAGCAGGCTCAGTTACACCAGACTGTTCAGGACATTATCCAAACAGGTTTTGGATATTCCAAGGATGGAGGCTGCACAGCCTGTTGAAGCATATGATCACCCTCAAAGTACAATATTTTTTCTTTTAATTAAGTGCAATTTCCTCTGTTTCAATTTGTACCTATTGTCTCTTTTCCTTTCACTGGCTAAGAGGAGTTTGTGCTGCCCCATCAGGACCC
>VZDJ01000623.1:12964532-13165527 GCA_008694505.1 Cyanoderma ruficeps
TTCTCTTTCTGATGATAAAAAATTTCAGCCTGCCCTTGTACAACAGATGCCCTGATTCCTTAGCCTGTCTCTCAGCTCTTTGCAGCACTAGGGAGAGAGGTGGACTCTCCTGTGCTCTCTTGTACTACCTCTAGTGGCAGCCCAGTACAGGACAAAGCACTGTAGATGTGTCTCACCAGTGCTAACTAGAAGAGAAGGATAACCTTCCTTGACCTACTGGCAAAACTCTGCCTAATAAGCCCAGGAGGCTGCTGGCTTTCTTTGCTGCAGGAGCACATTGCTGACTCTGGTCACCTTGATATCCACCAGGACTCTCAGGCCCTTTCTGCAAAGCTGCTTTCTACACCATGGGCCCTAGTCTGTAGCGGTGCAGGGAGTTAATCCCCTGCAGGTGCAGGACTTCCCATTTCCCAATTTTGAACTTCGGGAGCTTAGTGTTCTCTGAAAGCCAAACATTTTACCCACAGTCAGGCTTCAGCATTGCCAAAAGTTTGCAGGATGCACTCGGAAGTGATAGTTTTAGAATAAAATATGTATACTGCCTTATGAATAAATGCCCTTCTCTAATCCAGCATTTACTGCCATCTCACCACCTCTTGTTCTCCCTTCCTCTGCTCCGCATAAAAATCCCACCCAAAGTCAAAAATCCCAAACTAAAAGTTATTTTACCATCAAGATCTCCAGTAAATCGCTCCTATTTGTAATTTACTGCTGTCTATTCCACCTTCTAGTACCCTTTCTTTTCCTACCCTACATCTAAAATCCTGTTTTAGATGATAGAAACATACAGTGTTTGATGATGAACTGAGCATTTCAGCTCACTAGAAAAAACATTGGCAATTTCAACCTTTGTCTGTTCCTCAGCAGTATCATTCAAGAGACAGCTTGTCTGCTTCTCAAAGTAAGTCCATCAAGTTCACCGGTTGCAGTTCGTACACTACAGTTTAGAGTAAACCAATAGTTTCTGATTTCCGCTCAGGAAGTCAATGATTTTTTTGAGGGCTTTCTTGGTTACAGAAAGTTAGCTGATTTCTGAAAGACGGGATACTGATACCAGCAACACTATTTCATCCTGCTCTAAAGAACAAATAGTTGAACTGGAAAATGAGAGAATACAAAGAAACTACATTCTCTGTAAGTCTTGACAACTGTAGATGAAAATTCCAGCTTTTAAATCTGCAGCTTTGAATGGTTTGTCATGATTTATTTTCCTGAGAAAATTTCCTACTGTTCACTGATTAAACATATTGCTACATGATGAATTTAAGAATTCAAGTGCCAGCTTACACAGAGCATATCTGAACTCACTGCATCATAGAGATGAGTTCTTAAATATACATTTTTTAATGTTTGTATGCTGTCTCACCTTCAAACAGAACACTTAAAATATTTTATCAAAATTCTCTAGCTCTTTACAGAAAAGAAAAGAAAAAACAACCAACCAAAATACGCTAACAATTCATGCTTCCAGCAGCAACTAAGGCAACAAGAGACATTTAAACCGTTATCAAAGAGCTGCTCAGAAAATGCTTCATTATCAACAGAATTTAGCTCTCAAACATTATCCTGTGCTCCACCTCCAGACAATACCACCTATTTCTTCTCATATAGCAAGGTTTGTGAAGAACAGGCAAGATTTCCAGAAAAAGGCAAGAAGACATAGCCTCATACACCTTTACATCTCCAGTGAGTGTGTTAAAATGTCCAGAGAAATAAGGACTTACATAGCAAATCCATAGGTGGCTTCAGAGAACACTCCCTGACAAACAGGATTATGCAGTTGCCAGATCTGCAGTGATGCTTTTTTCTCTTTAATGGGTAGTTGCTGACTGTATATACAAAGTACAGTGTACTTTGATTTCTGTCTCCTACAGAATACTGTGCAGGGAAGCTAACTGACACAGGACAGAAAAAAATACAGAGAAAGGACTGACAAAAAAATTAGATATTTGTGACTGTACACCTCTTAACGCGTGTAAATGTCAAGTACGTAAGTTATCAAATTGTGGTATGTCACTGAAGGAAAAAAAGGAGAGGGAAATTAGATTTAAAAAAAGATCAAATGGAATAAATTCCCAAGCAAGTAACATATTTTTTCCTCACTTTAAATATATTGTCAAAGAATTGCATGTGTTATTTATCATGTAATCAAAAGTAGATTTTTCTGGACACTTTGGAACAGGTACTGAAATCAGCGTCCCTTTTGCTTGATTGCACAAAATTAAACTAGACCTAACTCACAACAGATCTGATTAATAATTTATGTAGTTTCCAAGACAGAAATTTGTTCATAGTCATGATTTCATATCCCTCTCATTTTCTATCCATTTGCTGTAATGAAAGCAATTTACCATATTTGGATTTATTTCAGGTTTGTTTGCTGTTTCATGTTCTGATTTCCTTAGTAATTTTTTAAAATAACTCACCTCCTAAATTATCCATGTATGAAAGTTAGTTGTTTTTCTTCTTGCTGTCAAAACCAGTATATTACATCACTGCAGCTCAGGTAATGACTCACTTCTGAATGATTTGGTAATTTGCTAAATTCCAGACACTTTTATAATAGCATTTAAGATACCCCCCCAATTTTTTTTTTTTCTGAACTAGTAAAGGTTGCTAAGTGACAGGAATGTACTTATCTGCCACATCAGTTGCAGGCACTTCAATGCAAAGAAACAATTTTACACACCCACATCATAGAAAATAAACATTTTATTAGTACATACTATGAAGAGATGCAGTTTATTTTAAGCCAACTTTAGATGTGATATTTGGACTTGCATGACAACAGTAAAGTGTTTTTTTTTCCAATCTCTATATTTTTAGGATCTAACTCAGAATGCAGTAATTTTACAAAAAGTTCATTTTATCTCTTGGTCATCTACAAATAGTATTTCTTTAAAAAAATGGCAGATGCATTTCAAAAGGATATAATATTGGTATCATTTTTTAATTAAAAAAACCCTTGTCTTTGACACAAAGGGGAATTAAAATGCACCTTTAAGTATTTCTCTTCATTGCTTTTCTGCATTTCAGTGTAAAGTATACAAATAAAATTCAGTCAGTATGATAATGTGGATGTTGTGACACCCCATCAGTTGTACAGACAGGTATAAAAACATTTTGTATTGGCAACATATTCCCGCTGTCACTTTCTTGCTTTTTTAAAATGTTTGGCTTTGCACATAATTGGACAGGTTAATACAGCTCTCAGTGAACAACTTCACAGATTTTGTTTTACTGGGTGAGGATTTCCCATAACTTATGAAAGCTTTCATGTTAAATCAAAACCACATACAGCTTTTCAACCTGTATCTATATCACACAATAACTATAATATAATTGGCAGATAATTAGAGTTAGGAAAAAAAACCCAAACCCAGCTAAATTAATAATGGCTACAAAAAAAAAATAATGAACACTACTAACGGGTACCTTGTTAAAGAAAGAAGATCACTTAAAAGGCCCAATCGACAAATAACAAGGTTGTAGTGTTATATTTGTAAAAATCAACAAAACACTCCTTAGCGAGAATACCTGCCACACAGACAATATAATGCAATAGATTTGGTCAATGGTTTCCCTCTAAATATATTTTGACTATATGTCAACAGAATTTTTATTAAGAACTGGACTGTTAGTGATCATAATAAAGGCTCTTTCATGTACATGTATCAAAATATCTCTACAAATTTTAAGGTATTCTGAAAAGAAAGACTTTTACTGAACTAGTCTGTGAGAATTAGGTTTCTTATCCCAGTTTCAGATGTATGCAGTTCACTGCCATTTAGACTAAAATATGATTTCTGTTATTGAAGGACTGAACTCTCTAAATTATAATTTCGCAATGAATTAGGCATGCAACTGCACACTCTCTTTCTTCCTTACTCTTTCTTTGTTCACAAGTACGATAATTTCCTGCTTCTTGTAAATCAATAGCAAAAACTTCCCTACTAAATAGATGGTCAATCATCTGGGTACTAAAGAGGTATTAAAAAAAAATCATTGAGGCATGTGTCTAGATAAAACGTTTTTTCCTAAGATCAGTAAATACAAAGATAGAAATCTTATCACAAAATATAACTAAAATTATTATTTTTCTTTTCTATCTTCTTATAGATTTTAATCTATATCCCCTGGCTGGTCTCCATCTCAAGAAAGATGAAGAAAATTGCAATTCTCTGGCATTCTTTCTTTTTTATATTTGCTATGGTTGTTAAAGACGTGCTATGAATTTTTATAAAGAGACATATAGAGTTCTTTAATTAATTTCTTGAAAATATAAGTGATTAAAGAAAGTTGAGGAGTACTTTCTTAATATTTAGCTCTACTGCTCTTCCTTTGAAAATCCTTTTGATATATAACAACAAGCTTATATTACACAGCTCTTGTGTGTAATTCATCTTTTTAACATTGTAAAAAGAAGTTTTAAATATTTCTATTCTTTTACATCTTTTTTGCTCCTATTTATATCAAAATTAACAAATTAAATCAATAATGTTCATTCTGATATTCTGTCGTTTCCTTGAAACCGAAATTTAGAACAAGTTAATACTTTTATTTTATCCCAAGCAAGAACTCAGTTTTTGGCTTGAATATTATTGATTGCAACTGTCTCTGAAGTATACTGAAACAGTGCAATGCCATGTAATTTACCTACAATTTATTTAAACCTTCTATTTTCAAAGCAAATAAGCAAATTCTAAAAGGTCTCTCTGTAAACACCTGGAGAACATTATCTACCTTCTGCCATGTGGATGCACATGCTTGATGCTAAATTAATATTAGCATTTATCCTCTGTAGGTTATCCTCTCACCTGTAAAGAGGTCAGCATTGCTACACAGGCTTCACAGGTCTGACGTCCTAGCAGAAAGCAGTGATGCACACACACATCATGGACAGACATAGATACAGCTTACAATAGGCTTCAAACTATGCCTTTTCTAGTAAATGGGTACATTTTGCCTATATTTCAGTTGGACCAGTGGCACAGACTATCTTAGTAAAGAGTTTATATATTATTTTAATTTCCTTGCAAATATTAACTCTTCCAACAGCAGTGGCAGAATGAGAGATCTGTATCTTTGACTATATGGGAACAAATCTGATTTCTGAAAAGGGTATTTCACTTTGATATACAGCCTTTAACTTGGGTTTCCATTTTCTATTCAGCTTTCAGACATCTGTCCATGACTTTAATCGTTGTTTCTTGCATTCCCGTACACACAGGTCTGAATACTGGGAATTTCTTGGGAGATTGGGGAGGCAATAAACATTTTCCTTGAAAGTTGAAGTGTGAGGAACATATCAAGAAAAGGGCAAAAAAATTAATTCGAGATCATATTCTGCCACTTCCTCCTTAAGTAAGACTTTACATTGTGAATAGTATCACTGTAGGGTAAAATACTTTTCAATACAAGACCGTGCAGAACCCCCAGACCATTACTGGAGATCAACATGCACCTACAAAACAAATCAGCAGTGACATAAAACTATATTTTATGAGTGTTTTTAAGTCTTGTCTTTGACAATCAAATCCGAATGTAATGTTTGAAGATCTTTCTTAATTTAAAATTTCTTTGTAAAACTATTACAGGTAGTTGTACAGAAACACAAAGGCCCCAGCTCGGCAGTTCCTGTATTTAGTGAGTGGTGCCTTACTTTCTGAGTAAGTGAGTAGTTCTCCAACATGGGAATTAACCTGGTCTCAAGTGAAGAGTATCAGTTTTCAGAATTATCAAAGCAAGACTTCAGCTTCTGTGTGAACCTTCAAGCTCTGTTTAGGTGAACAGTAAACATGATTCCCCTTCCTCAGACTGGAAGCTGGATGTATTTCCAAGGGAAATCCTCTTGTCTAACCACAACTTCTTAGGAAACCTGTAAGATTTACTATATAACATTCAGTGAACTCTACTGAAAGGTATAGTTGCTTACATGTCCTGGGTTATAATGTCTATTCAATTTCATCTGCTGAAAAAAACAGTTGGGGGCGGGTGCCTTTTGATAATGGCCCAACGGTCAATATCAGGTAGGGCATTGTTCTTATCTTTCTCCATAATGGGCCATTAACACTCTTCCCAAGCCGTCTCCCCTTCCCAACACATACCTACATCCTATCATACCTATTGTGAGATGCTCCACCCAGTGGGAGGAGCCAGCCATTCTTACCTGGATAAAACTGGAACTTTAAACCAGGACAGCGTTTTGCTTCATCTGATTACCAGAGGAAGGCTGGACCCTTCTCACCACCTCAGGACCCCTTTCTTTTCTGCTACTGGATCATTTCTGCCTCAGCGGACCATACCTGCCATTCCANGAGGGGTTTACATCCTCTATTCTAAGGGGAAGCCCAGTTTCCCTGGCAGATACCTGTCTTTCTAAACCAAAACAATACACTTCTACAAATGTCCCTTATGGCTCTGGAGTCTCTTAATCTATACATCATACTATATATCTCATTTCAAGATACTTGTGCTTTTTATTTATAGTAATTTTTAAAATATGTTATTGAACTGGACATTCATTACAGCTATAATGGAAATATTTTCATAAATACAGAAAGCTGCTTAATTTACATGTTAGTCCTGGAATTGCAATAAACAGCAGCACAACATGCAGAGGCATTTTTGTTGCTTAACACTTATTTACATTAAGTCTGAGAACAGGAATTTTATAAGTCCTAGTTTTTAAAAAAAACTCATCAAGCTGTACAGCTTTAAAACAAAATTGAAGTAATACTTCAGGATTCCAAGGGGGATGATGAATTTATGTTGACTTAGAAGGAAAAATATAGTGTGTAAGTTAGGGATACAAAGAGTTCATCTCTATATGTAAATGCTCTTTTAAATGATATGGGGAAGAAGAATACAGCTTAGCATATTGTCTTAATGTGTGAGTTGTGCTCTATTCTCGTTTTCAAGTATACTAGAAAAGAAATTCCCGTGAAAATAAGGGAAAAGAAAGCCACACCTTGGAAAGAGATGTTCTGGTACCCAAATGTAGTTGTACCCAAACAATAGTTAAGATTTCATCTCTGAAGCATGTTTGAACACATTAATCTATTGCCCTACCAGTTCAGTTCAGTTCTCTTCTGGTAGAAAATCTTCTCTAAAATCAAAGTGATTACATTGGCAGTATCCTCATGGTGCAAATCTGAACTTAGTTACAAGTATCTAATCAAGTGCTGCTGTACTAAAAAGGTCTTTACAGTCCTATCTTGTGAATATTGCATCATTCATATGCCATTTTAAGTCTAGATGTTTAAATGGCAAACAATCAGAAAAACCTGTGGCTTCTGAAGGAATATGGATCAACTTTTTCATGGCATTTCAATTATGCAAGTAAAACACAGGAGGAGATAATGGGACATTTTGTGACCAAGCACCTCTTCTGGTCTGCCAATCCTCCCTGTACTTGGAACACAACTACCTTCTGCAGAATTTAAAATATTAATTTGAAGACATTGCTATGGAGACTCCGAACAGAAAAGCTTGACTACCTGGTCCCTCTTAGGATATTTAAGCTCTTAATCATAAGGGATACTGGCACACATGTGAACTAAAGCCCTCTAAAGTGGGTTTCATATCAATGTGTCGCTGCCATTTCAGCGACAGAAACCGCGTGCCAACAGCAGCCCCCATAAGGACCGCAGATGGATACACAATGAGGAATTGTTTCCTTTAGCATCTATGGTCGTGTCGAGGCTCAATACATCGTGGAGATTTCGAGGCGCACCGTGCAGGTGAGGGGACAGGGAGTGACAATTCCCTGGGCCACTATTCCTTCTGTCGAGACCCCGTGTGAGCCGAGAGCAAAGGTTCCCAGAGGGGGTTCGGGACGCCTCCGCTCCCGGCCCGGCGATTCCCCCGCGCACTCCCCCGGCCCGGCGACTCCTCTCCGCTGGCGGCCGCGGGCAGACGCTGGGGGCCGGAGCCAGCTCTACCCCGCCGAGGCACAGGGCTCGCCCCTCGGCCCCTGCCCGCCGCCCGGCCCTCTCCCACCGCCGGCCCCGCAGGGCCGGCCGCAGCCTCTGCAGGGACAGGGACAGCCGCCCCGCGGCTCCTCCCCCCCTAAACCCGGCGGGCGCCGCCCTGGGAACGGGAACGGGAGCGGGAGCGGGAGCGGTGCGGGGCCGGGGGCGATGCGAGCCGCGGGGCGGGCGGGCTGCTCCGGCGGGGATGCTCGAGCGGAGCGGCGCGGGGGAAGGATCCGCTCTGCTCGGAGCGCTGAACACCTGTGGGCGTGACCGCCGGCCCCCTCCTCCTCCTCCCGCTTTCCTTTACTTGAAGGGCTGGCGCTGCCGTAGTGGCAGAGCTTGAGATCGGAGCGGGCGGCGCACGGAGGGGAGGAGACCCGCTGCCGACCCTCCGCCTAAAGTGTCCCGGCCGCCTCTCTCGCCTGCAGCCCGTCGAGCCGCAGGACCGGCCGGGAGGGGAGCTCAGGCTGGACAGGTCGGGGGGGACGGGGCTGTGCTCGCCCTGCAGGCGCTGGGCCGGGGCGCGGATCGCCCTCTCAGCGCGGAGCTGCCCGGCGGAGCCCTGCCCGGCGGGCGGGCGGGCGGCGGTGGCGCCGGGCTGCCCTCGCCCCTCGGTGGTCCCCGCGGCCATGCTGGCCTGGGCTGGGGGCCGGCGGCGCCCTGAGCGGGGGTCGCCGTAGAGCCGCGGGCGAGCGGGGGAGGCGCCGCGTTAGCACCGCCGGGGCCCGCGCTCCGCCTGCGGGGGCTGCCCCCGGCCAGGGGCAGGCAGGGGGAAGGACAGCAAGTGGAGCAACTTCTGCAAATTAAAAACAGAAAGGACAAGAATAATAATAATAAAAAAAAGAGGCTCGTTCGTGGGACATCTTCGAAGCTCAGTACCACGCGAGGCATCGAAGCGGCAGTGAAACCCTCCATGCTAGTGAACCCCACCACAGTGACCGGAGGGAAGCTGGCTGTGGCCACTGTTCCCAAGCCCAGCGTGCGTTAGAGTCGCCTTGGCTTTCTGGCTGGAAGATGATTCCTGCAACAGGACCATGTTGCTGCTGATGAACAACAGAATCGTTGGAAGATGCCTTCCTTGAGGATTACACGTGGAGCAAGGCCATCAGTCAAGGGGAGAGCTGGCTGGTGAAACTGTCTGACTTTCCCCCCACCGGGGAAGTGGCTTCAATGGCTCCATCTCCCAGGAGAAGCAGTAGGAAAGATGCCAGCACCTTGCCAAGCATGTCCTCAACTTTCTGGGCTATCATGATCCTGGCTAGTCTCCTAATCGCTTACTGCAGTAAGTACATATTTGTCCTGGTGCTTTTGCTGGGCATAAATCTGCACTCTTCCCGTGTGAGGTAACACTTCGGGTGAAGGCCAAGCTCTGAAGCTGGCAGGCGTAGGTGCTGTACCTTAGATTTGCCTCTCAGCACATCTCCCCCCACTCCCCTATGGCAAAGCAGGTAGACTGGCACTTTAATACCTCTACTTCTCCAGAGAGTGAGATGTCCTTAGATTGTAGATGTAGCTTTTCCAGTCCAAAGAGTAACATCTCTTGGATTTTAGAAACAAACTTTCTAGCGGTAGTAACCCTGACCCACTGTTCACTGTTTATTGTCAGATGTTCCGAGATTCCTCTGGGGCTGCTCCCTCCCCACTCTCTTAACTCTGTCCACCTTCCATGGAGAGCAGCTGATGTGCTTATGTTCATTCTTTTAGGAAGCACGTACTTCATCAAGTGACAGATGTCTTAACATCCCTGGGATCATATGTGATCCTCTGAAATTCTATAGGAGCAAATCTTGGCACTTCCTTAACATATCCTCAGCAGTTTAGTAAGTTCATGTTGCCTGTTTTAGAGCTGCATCTCAGGTTATCAGTAGAGGTTTTATATTCTTTTTTCGGGCTTGATAGATTTTCCATTAATTATACTGTTGCAGATAAGGTATCTGTAGAAATCAAGTACTTGGACTATAAACACTTTTAAAGGTCTTTATTTTTTCCTGCTTTTTTGTTTGTTTTGGTAATTTTTGTTTTTCTTTGTTTTGCTTTCAGCTAGGATCATTTTCAGGCAGTTATATAATGTAAATGGAGTTAATGCCCATACTTCAAGTTAGAGAATACAAGTCAGTCCTTAGCATCAGAGTAGGAAACTTGCAAAGAGAATAGAAAAAGCAGTTTTTGTGCAACAATAAAAAATTATGCAATTTATCAGGAAGGACCCAGCTTTGCCAAAATGAATCTACACTGTATTTTCCCACCCTGAGCTGAATGGGGTCTGTAATTTACCCATGGTGCATATTTCTTTCATTAGCTGAAGCATAGAAGATTTTGCACTAGGCTTGTCTTGTTGAGCTGTAATGTAGGCTATGATGAATAGGATGCTGGTTTGCAGGAGCGTACCTGCTGCATTTCTTAACCCTCTATTCCATTCCCTCCAACTGTATTACATTGACCATTTTTCTGTGTATGTGTTCTGGGTTTTTTTTGAAACAAGATTGTAATTGGTTATGAGAATCTTTAATTCACTTTTGGTTTGTGTTCTGCAGGGGCCCTTTATACTGATGACACTGAAAGTGGATTATTCCCAAAAGATTAACGTATTTTGTAATTTTTTTTTTGTAATTAGCACATTTTGCATTACACTTCTCATTAATAAAATCATATTAAACAGGCCACGCTTTTTAATAATATAATTTTGTACATAATGCTATATTTAATGTGTTAATATAGAGGATATACTAAATAAAATTGTGACTTTTAAAATAATTTATTGTATCATGGGAGTGCATATTACAGAATTAATAGTTCTAGTGTAAATAGAATTCAGTTTGGTATTAGTGATAGGAAATATTTTGTTCAGTTTGTGCTAGAAGTGTCTAAAGAGTCATAGGCTCCTTATGAGAAGATATGACATCTTCTGTGCATATATTTTCGATCAGCATGACCTCAAAAAGAGTTAACCATGAGCTCTGACACTTTAAAAATTATTCATTTTCAGCAATGAGAAGTTTGACAACGTTTTGTCCTAAGGAATTTAGTAATCCATTTGAATTGTTATATATTGTTCACTGTTTATTTTTTTTCATTGTTAATTGATGAAAAGTGCATATGCTGGCCAATAATCTGAAGGCGTTTTCTAGTGTGCTTAAAGACCACTTTTGAATTAGTTCTCTCAGTCAGTGTAGATGGTGTTCTTCAAATATGTAGTACACTCTTCATTTCATATAGCACTGAAAAGCACCATGCTGCTTAAAATATGCAGTGTCAAAACACTCCACCATTAATGTAATGCTTCACTGATTTGACAATTGCAATGCCAAATGTTAATGAAGCATCATGAACATCTTCTCTAGTGGTAGTATTTGAGACATTGGAAAAAATGGTTTTTGCTCTGTGAAAAATCAAAATTGAAAAAAAAAGTGAAGCTGTTTCTAGGTAAAGCAGCACTTCAGATTTTATGAATTCTTTTAAAAATCAGGTAGAGTTTAATCAGTCTTTTTTTTCATCTGATGCCTTTTTTTTAAGAAAAGCAGATCTGGGTGTTGGGGGGGACATGATGACTTTAAAAAATGCTTTAAATATAACAGGATTGCCATATTTATTAGGAAGTAAAAGGAAAGAATTTGACTGTGTAAGGTGGTCTCTATTTTCTCCCACATCTTAGTGTCAGGTATATGAAAGTATAACAATAAAGATGAATATATTATCAAACTAATTACAGGAGCCTAATATTTTATTATCTCTCAGTGTATCATTTTATTGAAAACCAACCCTGCAGCCTCCAAAACAAAATCTGGAAAAGAACTTTTTCATTTTTCCTTTCTGAATAGCACTGTAAATAAATTTTTTATCCATCTTGCCTATTTCCATTTTTAATCTTGTAGTCTGACAAAGCTTATTTCTGAAACAGTTATTTGAACGTTGCTTCTCCTGCTCCTAATTACTTTGTGAATCTTTGTTTCTGGAAGTGTATTTGTTGTACAATAGTCATCCCTATTACTGGGAGCAACCAGTAAACACCATACTCTAAGTTCCACTTGACAGATAAGCATATTTATAAAGAATGTTCTGGATGTACATGTACAACCCATAAGGCTTTCATTTAAACTTTAGTATCTGAAGCCCAATTATATTCCTGTTGATATGGCAAAATTATAAACTGATTTTTTTTCTTTCTTAAAAGTTTAGATTATACTTAGGGGTAATGGCTCCATCCTATGGTGGAAGAGAAACCTGCATCAAATCAATTAGGTTAGTTGCTATAGTGATAAATATAATGTAATATTATCCGTCTGAGGGAAAATGGTCTGATTTGGTAGGCTCTCAACAGAGGAAGACAAAAACAAAGTAGTAGAAATAGGCTGTTTATGGTCCTTAGTGTGCCCTACAAGGAGTTATTTTACTAAACAGAAGCATCATTAAATGCAAAAACAGCCTCAGAAGGCTCTCCTGGTAAAGGGTGGCTTCCTTCATGGCATTCAGAATTTAAAGAGTTGTGACATTTTTGGATGACAGACATGTATCTCACATATTTGTTTAATGAATAAACAGCAGTAAACCAGAGATGTACCTACAGTGAATACCTCACACTGTGTTGTTTACTGTTGTAAAGGTGAAATGAATAGTTGGGTTTTTTATCTTCTTCTTCATAACTGGAGTATGCATTTTACCATGTTAGAAAGTTTGGTCAAGTTGAGGAAAATCTATGTGGTATCACAGCTGCCTGCTACATCAGGAATCTAAATAACACAGTTTTGATTCAGAACTACTTTAAGTGCATTTATTCAGTTGACTTTGCTATAAATACTGAGGAGCTTTTTATATGTAAATGTTAACTTTTTAAGCAATATATGAATCAGCTTTTAGCAAACTTGTGGCTGTTACAAGCTTCTACTTTTCCTTTTTTGTATTGCTTTTTAAGCCTAAGGAGTAGAACATTAGAGCCCTATGCTGTTCTGTTAAGGTAATATTTCTATGGGTGAGTAAATAGGTTTTTTTTGTAAGGAGCTACCAAAACTGCATAGTAGTTGGAAAATTGGCCTTCTTGCTTTGAGTACCGTGTATGGAAGAGAGCAGTATGAAACCCAGCAATTATGCTTACTAAATGCTGATAGTACTAGGAAAAAGGAATCCAAACATCCAAAATGCAAAGTATTTTCCATAACATAATACAGAGCTATTTTTGCTGTTGCTGAGCAGGCCTTACACAGAGCCAAGGCCTTTTCTGCTTTCCTTATTGTCACACTGGCGGAGTAACTGTGGGTACACTGCAGGTTAGGAGGAGAAACAGCCAGGGCAGATGACCCCAACTGACCAAAGGGATATTCCAGACCATGTGACATTATATGGAATGGGGAGGAGAAGGAAGGGAGGTTTGGAGTGATGGTGTTCATCTTCCAAGTCATTGTTATGCATGATGGAGCCCTGCTTTCCTGGAGATGGCTGAACACCTGCCTGCCCATGGGAAGGGATGAATTAATTTCTCCTTTTGCATTGCCTGTGTGCACAGCTTTTGCTTTCCCTCTTAAACAGTCTTTATCTCAACCCATGAGTTTTCTGGCTTTTACCTTTCTGGTTCTTTCCCCAATCCTGCTGATGGGGAGTGAGCGAGCAGGTGCCTGGGGCTTTCCTGGCTGGGGTTAAGCCACAAAAAAAATTACATTAATGATATTATATTAACCTCATCTTAAATTGAGATCCTGTTACATATTGGTAGACATGGCCCATTTGAGAAATACCTTTTCATTATCCTGTTTTAGAGTTGCTTTCTGTTGTAAAAGACATGGGCTACTGTGGTCTCCAGGTCTTATTGTTTCCTTATTTGAGAGTGCTGGCAGGAATGGCAATTAACTGTGACTGTCACCTGTCTACAACAGGAGCTACCATGTCATCATGCATAGGCTACTGAACAGCTGTTAGATGGTAAATGGTCGCTGCCCATTTACGTTGGATGCAAACAAGTCAGCTCTGAATGAAAGCCTACACTTGTTATTGATCTGTTATCATTCAGGTCCCTTCTTCTGTTTTCAAAACTGAAAACCACAGATTTTTAAAAAAATCTGTTTACCTGATCTGTAACTTTATTATATTTTCTGCAAGAATTACTGTGTGTGTATTTTTCCCAGTCTCTGCATGCAGGATGTGACATAGGGAGCAACTGTCATTAGTCAGATTTTTTTCAGTCTAATATGTATCTAGAAAGGAAAAATAATTCTTTAATGACATTAAATAGGAAAAGCAAAATATTAAAATTATGTTTCTTTATAATGTCTCAGCTGCTCCTTTTAAAGCAGGCTCAATTTTTGTGATAAAATCAGTCCTTTGAATGTGATGGCATCTACAACGTGCTACCTGTCAATGTGAGTACCAAATTTACACTGAGATTGTCTCACCAGTTGTGTTGTCGGCTGTCCAGATGATGTATTACATAGAAGTCCTTGGAATCAGCATAAGAAATGTCTTCTTACTGCTTTTAATATTGAATTTGACCCTTTAAGGCTAAGTAAACACCATCACAATTTCTCAAATGTATTTGAATTCTGGCAATTCATACTTCCCTTGCAAGTATAACCACTGATATGGATGGATAATGGGAAGTAGGTAGGGAGGGGAAACTAGAAGAAAATGAATATTTTCAATTAAATATGTGGTAGAGGATTATTCCATGTCTTTCAGCAGGATTGACAAGACAGAGATTGAGACCTCTTTGGCAGTTTTTTTTGTTTTGTTGATGTAATGTACTGTATTTTTTTTACCATATACTATGAAAACTGTTTTGTGGGCATGGAGTAGAGCCCCACTGCTCCAGCTAAGGGTGTAAACATGAGCAAGATTAGATTTTGTTTTACTGGTGTCCCATTAATCTTTTGGTCTTTCCTTATTGGTGGCACTGAAGAAGTAGTAGGAAATACTTCACTGAGCTTAGTCCTTAGGAGTGGATATTTTCCCATTCTTCTGTGCTAGAAGGGGATAGTATGAAATATCTCAGTTTTAAAGGTATAATTTAGTGCTTTCTTAGAGAGTGCTCTAACCATAAGGCTATTACATGAAAAAAATAAACAACCAAAACATTGACAGCATCTGGCATGTCAAATATTGCTTATTAAAGATATGCCTTGAATGTTGTCAGTAACTCAAAAATGTATTTGGATTCTGAGTTTCATACAGAAGTGTTAGATATGTAGACAAATCCAAGCAGATTTGATTAGCCACAGTCTTCCTGGTCTGTGTATTCTTTGTTGCTAAATTCAAACTAGAATGTTTCCCTGCTTAGTCTCGTGTTTGATCAGGTGTGTTGTTCCACTGCTGGGCTGGGAATCTACTTAATTTTTTTTTCTGTATTTAAATCTAAGTTAGATTGCTTTTTGCACAGATGGTTGGCAAATTTGCTTATTTTAGATGTTTTGGAAGTCATCTCTTCATGGATACGCTTTTATGTTAGCCCTACAAATAGGAAAACGTTATGTGGTGACCATTTGAAAATATATGAACCGTATTTAGACTATGTTTTCCAATATTTTTGGTATGAAGGTTTATTCCAAAGACTTTGTGTGTGTTTTTCAATAAAAGGACTGTTCATGAATAACAAGTAAAATGGTAGAGAGCTTTTGCATTTATGCGGTGATCTTTGGATCTCTTCCAAGCTATGTGACCTGTGTATTATTTTGATCTCTGAATGGACTGCTTCTTTGGATGTCTTCTTCCAAACAGTTGCTTGCTCTCAGATAAGAGGAGATCATCTAACTGGGATGAGCAGTATGACTATTTTTTTTAAAGGGGTCTCTGAGCAACAACCCCTCTGGTTTTCATCCAGCAGCATCCAGTTTCTCAGTATCATCTGTGCTTCTGCATGTCCTAACACTTCATTACCTGTGGTGCAGTACAGCAATAGAGAAGTTGCTTCTCTAGAAGAAAGTGTTATTTATTTTGCCAAATTATATGCTGTTGTTGGAGCAAATATAAACTGAATGTAGAGAGACCTGTAACTTCAATTTTTCTTGTTACAATGTGCTTCAAGGCTGTAGGTTGGTGTGACTTATTTATAGTTCTGATAGTTTTTTAGTTGGTTTATATATGTTGATTTATTTTGTATATTTCTGCCTTGTAAAATCATAGAGTGCTATGTGATGGAAGGGGCCTTTAATGGTCAGCTAGTCCCAAACTCCCTGCCATGGTCAGGGGACACCTTCCACTAGACCAGGTTACTCAGAGCCCCATCCAGCCTGACCTTGAGAAATTCCAGGGATGACAGTTTTTCCAACCTGTTCCAGTTCCTCAACACCCTCATATTAAAGAGGTTCATCCTAGTACCTAATCTAAACCTCCTGTCTTTCAATTTGAAGCCACTAACACTTTAAAACATTGCCCTTTCCTGTCACTAAATGGCCTAGGAAATGGTCCCACTCCTAGGCTGCCTCATTCTCTTGCAGCCCGAGTTAACCCATGCCTTTATCTGACCCTTGGCTTCACGAATCCTCCTCCACTGTCAAATCCTGTCTCTTCCAACAGGAGAGTATTTTAACAGGGCAGGATCTTATGATGTTTTTAGGATCACTTACCTTACATAATAAAGCATCCTTCTGCCTTTGCCTGCAACTGAAAGTAGCAATTTATGCTATGACCCCATTCTTCATTTTGGTGTTTTGAAGGTCTGGGGCTGGAACTGTCTCTGGTTTTGTTTTGTGTGGAGGTTAATTCCAGAACATAGTTAACAGATGTGTTCTGTTTGTATTTTCTGTAGCAGAAACTGAATAAAAGCCCAGAACAGAATGCCTAGGAGATCTGCAATATTTCAGACTGCAAGTTATGTTGGTTGGGTTAATTCCTGCTTTTTCATCCATTGTAGGGGCAAGTTGTAGTGACCAACTTTATTTAAGCATAGCTGTAGAACCTGATGATTTTGTTTTGTGTCATCTGAGAGAAGGGTCCTTAATTCTTACAGAAATGAGAAATCACTACATATGGAAAGAAGTCTGACAAAAAATTAATGGGAATTCTTTCTGAGTTCTTGTTAATCCTAGTATAATTTATGGTGGCTTTAATCTTTGCTCTTGGAACTCTTTTTTTTTTTGTTTTTCTTCTGATTATCTTATGATGTTGATCTTGACAAATGTGTTCTAAGAGATGATACACTGACAAATAGAGATACCTTTAACCCTGAGTACCTCTATCACTCTTCATACTCTCAGCTGTCAATATTCCTTTTAGTGGATATTTGATTTTTCCATTGAACTAGACCAGTGCAAAGTTTGGCAGAACATCTTAGCCAGATGACACAAGTGGGTTTCAGCTAAGCTGTCGCACTGTTCATTAAATGGTTCAGTTCAACACAGAAATGCTGAAATGCTGTGGGAACAGTGGCTTCTGCCACTTCTGGCACACCCAGAGGAAGCCCACAAAAGTGATCAGGGGGCTAAAGGCTCTGAATACCAGTAGAGAGAGTTGGAGTTATTCAGCCTAGAGAGGAAAAAGCTTAGGGAAGACCTCACTTATAACCTTGCAGTACATCAAGGGGGCTCGTGAGAAAGATGGAGAGAGACGTTTTACCAAAGCTTGTAGTGACAGGACAGAGGGCAATAGTTTAAACTGAAAGAGAGTAGATTCACATGGGACATTAGAAGTCTTTTTCCTGTGAGGGGGTGAGGCACTGGCACAGATTGCCCAGAGAAGCTGTGGATGGATGCCCAGTCCCTGGAAGTGTTCAAGATCAGTGTGGATGGGGCTTTGAGCAACCTGGTCTAGTGAAAGGTCCCCCTGTCCATGGTAGTGGGAGCTGGAACTAGATCATCTTTAAGGGTCCCTTCCAACCCAAACCAGTCTGTGACTTGTTCTCTTGCTTTAAATTAAACAAATACAAGTGTAACAGCCATTGAGAGTTTATCTCTCACTGGTAGGATTCTCTTGCATTACTGAAAGGGTTCACTGGTTTCTCATATTTTTACCAAAATGAACCTTTTATTTAATTATGCCTTGGGTAGATACTTTCCTTCTGTGCAACCTAAAAGAAATGTGGCTGTTTCCATTATTTATTTTGTATACTGAACAAATTCCAGTGTAGTTCTGTGTAGCTTAAATCATAAGAAATAGAAAAATCTTTCCTGACTTGAACTAATGTAATAAGCAGGGTTGTTATTGAAAATAATTTTGTTGAAAAGTATCAGAAAGGTTTTCCAGAGCTTTTTGAGTATCTACTGTCAGTAATGCTCTATTGAACATTGATTGTAAAGTGAGAGTATATATGGTTTTGTGTATATATGTGCTCAGTAAAAAAAAAAAATCAATATTTAAAATAAAAATAAGAGGCTTTAAAATTTGATATCACTGAATGTTACTGAAAGGTAATAATTTTGATGAAACTACTTGCTATAAAGCATTTGACCTAACATGTGCTTGTAGAGCATAATATCTGGAATAATGATCTTTTACAATATCATTTTAAAGAACTTTAACAGGTGTTTCCATTTTAAATTATCAGCTCCAGCTGGGAAATAAACAAACAACCCCAAATATAATTGTTCTGGAAGTCAGATCCTTATAGATTAAAAGAAACAGATGACAAATAATTTCAGTTTCATCTGAACAGTACAGATCTTTCCTTACTTTATATTTCTGCAGTGTAGTCATCTATATTTACCATAATCTCATTTTAAAGTCAGTGAAAGCATAAACATTTTCACAGTGCAGTTCATGTGACCTTTTTTAGATACATGCTAGACTTTAGCGTTTGATGTAGATTGTGCTGCAGAAGTGCTTGGCTTTGTTGGCAGATAGACAACTTGCTAAGGTTTAAACATGCATGTTGTCACACTGATCCAGTCCATCATTACAGCATCTTTAGGATGTTGCTCTTCCTATTTTCAAGGCCCACATTTAATATTGAAATGTTTAATGCCAAGTAACTAGTTCAGTATTTCTGTAGGGAAGGAAAACATAAACAAATGGGCTTGTGATACAGATTGATTAAGACTGTAGGTCAGGATATTGAGTTAATGCAGCAAAGGATTTGTACAATTCGAGGGATGTAGTTGGCATAAATTACTGGGATTTTCTGAAGACATCTCTGCAAACAGTTTGTATCCCAAATATTTTTGCAATGTTTTGTCTTACTATGAATCCTCCAGTTTCTTTGCCAGTATTGTTACAGTCTGGACACTCTAAAAATACTGTTTTCTTTGGAAGTTGGAACCTATGTGAATTTCAGAGTGTAGCAAATCTTATCAGCTTTACCATTCCTTCTCTTTTTTAAGCCCCTTCCGTATGAAACTATATTGAACACATTTTCACCATGCAAGCTTTTATAGTGTGGTTAAAACATCTGAAACACCTTAATCTACTAGTGATTTAGGTAAGAGAAGGTTTAAAAGTTAACAGTGTGTACATGTTTATAAGAACCTTCAGCGGCAAAGAAGACCTGGAATGCTTGCCTTGAATACAAAAGCAGATATGAAGAAAATAAAAGACTTGTATGAAAAATGTTACGTGGTTATTTTTGGGAGGATATTGGGCTTTATGATGCGAGATGTTCCTCCAATTCTCCATTCTTCAGTGTAAGTGCTATTTTTACAGTCCTTTTCATCCGGAGAGATTTGTTGCCTTCTATAGCTCATTGTTTCATAAATATATTTTTGTTCAAGGAATATATTGCTTTTCACCTTTTTCACAGTAAATATATCTTCATGGATTCTTTGTCTAAAAGCTGTTCAGTTCCGGTTGTGCTGCCTGTGTAACTAGAGATCTCTACCTTAATCCTGTCTACAAATGTAGAATGCCTTACTTATCATGGTTTAGAAATGGTATTCTCCAGTTTAGTACTCTTGCTAAAAAACCCCAAATGCTGTTCCCCCTCCACCCCACCTCCAATTGGAGGCACAAAACATTATGGGTTTGGGGGAAGAACAATTTACTGGAAACAGAAATGTGATAAGAAATGAACAGTAGCAGCAACAATGGTAGTAGTAAAAGTGTGTAAAAGAGAGTGATTCACTTGCAAAAATGGCCACTGTGGACCCTGTGAGAATAAACAAGACTGGACAGTTCCCCTGCCATGTTTTCATGACCAGAAGGAGCCCCTTCTCCCCAGCAGTGAGTGCCTTTCCCCATCACCTGACCGTGACCCTAGGTGGTATGGAATAATCTCCCTGTCCTAGGCATACCCTCTTCCAGGTACTGCTAAAAATTAGCCTTGACATTTGATGGCAGTGTAGGTATCCCAGAATATTCTTTGGCATAATTATTACACTGGCTTCATAGGATTTACATGGTATTGAGAATAGGTAGTATTAGGAATCACTGTCTGTTGTTTTCTCCCATAATTCATCTCTTTATAAAAGAAAAGTATGTCCTTTAGAATCCTCAACTTCACAGAGTGAAACTAATAATTTCCTTAGTATTTAGTTTAAGCATAGACACAAATATCAAATGATGCACCTACCTGTCTCATTTTCTTAGTAAATTTTCTGGACTTTATAGCGTTGTTTTGGGGGTTTTTGTCTCCATGAAAGACTAAATATGTAGAAAACAAGAAAACATCTCCTACATTACCTAATTAGAGCAGATTCCCAATATATTTCACTACTTTTTCCTTTCACTGTTTATAATAAATGATAACCATTTCTTTCCTGAGGGTTTATTTTTAAATTTAGTGTGCAGTGTTGGCATTGAGTTCCAATATTAGTTTTCTATCTTCCGTATTTTTCAGTTTTGCCTTCTTGTTTTTCTTATCTAAGGTCAGGTGAATTGCCCTACTGTTTGTCTTGCCACTTTCTGAAGTGCTTTTCTGTTAGTTGGCATGACAGGTACTGCTATGTGAATCACAGTTTGTCAGTGACTTCTCAGACAAATTAACTTGATATGTGTGTAGAGAATTTTTCTCCCAACTGCTAGATCTGCAGAGATTTGAGAATTGGGCTTTTTTATGTTGGTTGTATTTTTTTTCCTACATCAGGTTCTCTGAGCCCAATTATCAATGCTGTGACACAGCATCATGTAGTCTTGAGTCTAAGTACCTTGTTAGAATTTAGTTGAAATTTTCTTCTGCCATTTTCAGTTATTTTGGAAGTATATTAAGCAACAGATATGATTATGCACAGAAGTTTAGTTCTGAAGTCCTGAGGAAAAAATCTGCCTTCAGTTTTAGTGTGTGTAATTTGAACAAACCTTTGAAGCTGCCAAAATGCTGGAGAGCCCTGGGAGAAGTGATGGCTATGCATCATTTGTCATGACAAGGTTGTTGTCTAAATTTCAGATGCATGTCAATATTAATGAGGTCCTATATGTTTTATGTTTAAAAAGACACCTATGGCTTGTCTTTGTCTACGTTTGGCTGAATAACATTCATTTTTCCAGGAAGAGGAACAACTGTCTTAAAAGTGGGTGTCAGGAAGCTAGAACTTAAATCATAGCTAGTTGGTTTTAGTTTTTGTTTGAAAGTGATGGTGACATAAAACATGTGGAATGAGAATTACAGAGCTCTTCTGTAAATAGCAACATTTCTGAAGTATGCATTTGACCAATTTTCTGTTCTTACTTTGCTTCTGATTTACTCTTCTCAGTGTATATTTCTATAAATTCACATATTTAATATCTCAACATAACACTGTAGCTGAACTTTAGTGATCAAAATGTAGCCCTTTCCCCCCACATCTCTAAATCTGCACTTTCTTTTTCTTTCATAGAAGATCAGAGATAGTACCATGAGTTGGGCATTGTTGCTGCTGCTTCAATTTTTAATTTAACTTCAGTTAGAAGGACAAAAGATGCACGTTTCAAGAAATAGTGGAGGAGCAAAATTTTGAGTTAAATCAGGTACATGTGATGGAGAACTGTCAGAGAAAATTCTGTCATTAAATAATAAAACCTGAATCCACACAGAGGCATTTCTGTGTGTTGCTTGCTTTTCCTCTTACCTACATCTCCCTTATCTTTTGGATATCCCTTTTTTCCCTCTCCTGTCTTGGTCTCCTATTCAATTCCACATAGTTTTGCTGACAGACTTGCATGGTTCAGATAAAAACAAAATAAGCAGAGGGATACACATGTGAGAAGACCATTTGATACTCTGGATCATCCACTTCAGTTTTGCTTCTTTGGAAAGAAGTGTGCCTCTCTTTGTCTTTCCCAGAGGCAGCTGAGTCTGAAACATTACTGTTAGTCAAGAAGCTGTACCTGCTGAGAGCATACACTTCTGCCTCCTTGCTTAATGTGAGAACTGTTGTAGTGGAGGAATTAAAGTGGTTACAATCTGTCAAAATGTTCGTTCCTAGCTTTTGTAGTATTTTAGCTGAGAGACAGGAAAATCAAGATCTTACAGAATGTGTATTGGCAAATTCATTTACTTGCTGTGTACACTTAACAGGAATCTTGACTGCAAGGTTCATGAAATGTTGCAGTGCTTACATCTATAAACCACAATAGTGATAACCATAAAAATGTATTTTTTCTTCATTGAAAGTAGATCTTGTTGGGACTGTTCTCAGACAAAATGCATGTTTTTTGATGCATTTAACACATACATATAATAACAGTTTATATTATTCCAGGAAAATTACCATAATGTTTATTGCCTAAAAAGAAGGAATTTGAGTGAGTTTAAGTACACAAGATAAGGAATTATTTATTTTATGTAAACAGTTGAAAAGCCTCCTTTTAAATCAATTGAAGATGATGAAAGAGTATTAATGGTGAAAAGAGAAGACTCTTCTTTACTTGGATTTAAGATGACTAATATTGCAACAAAACATTGGGAATTTGCTGTAGTCTGAGCCACTGGAACTAACAAAGGAAGTAGAACTTCCACATATGAAACATATGCAAATAGTATCAAGATCTATAGCAAACTCTCAACATTTCTTACTCTGTTGAAATCAATTATACAGCTTGTTTTGAAACAAGCTAGATTTCCAAAGGTAGCTTTGAGGTATTACTTTAAATTTGCTTTAGTTCTCTGTTCATTTTAGTTTCTATACCACATTTGAAAAATTTTTCAACTAAATGTGAAGCTTTTATGGTACCATAAATTAGTATCTTTTGTTCCTACAGCCTATTTTGGAGAGTGATTCTGTCTGTACCAAATTGAGTCCACGTACACACAGCATAAGCCTCGTTTTATAGTGGATTTTCTTCGCCATTGCCCGATTAAATTCTGTACATATGAAAATCAGGTCTATGTAAGATCACACAGAATTACAAAATTAATAAGGTTGGAAAAGACCTTTGAGATCATCCAGTCCAACTTATGACCTTACAGCAGCTTGCTAACTAGACCATGGCAGAGATGCCACACCCCATTTTTTCTTAAACATTTCCAGGGGTGGTGTCTCCACCCGCTCTCTGGGCAGCCCATTCCAATGCCCAGGCACTCCTTCTGTGAAGAACAGATGAATCTCAATTCATTCAAGAAGATGAATCTCAGTTTTCTGTGAAGAATATTGATTGTACATCAACAACATGTTTCTAAACATAATTTCATTTTCATCATGTATTTTCAATAGCATTAAAAAAGAGTGGTTGTGGTGTGTGTTTTTGCAGGATAGGCATAATTCAACTGCTATTTTTGCCTTTTATAAAAGCAACAAAATATATATTTGAAGCTATTTTTGCCTTTTATAAATGACACACTACCTCAATGAACTTAAATATTATTTTTTAAAGAGAAGGGAATAAAAATCTATGACATAAATTCTTGTGAGCAGCAAATTTGGCTGGTAGATGATCAGACAAAAGAAACTAGTCTTTTTTACACTTCAAGTATGAGGTACAGACTAATTATGTGAAGCTCAAAAACATGTGTCAAAGAGTTTTATGGGCCCCATTACCTTTCAGGTTCATAAAACACTGCCAAAAAGCATGTCACTCTCTCTACTTTGGAGAAAAAATAGCTCAATTAATTTATGGGAGTCTTTCCATTTTGTGTGTAAAAGAAGAAAATGAAAGTAAATTAATCTGAATAAAATTGGATTTGTATTCAATTAATCTTGTGAGAATTAGTATCGTGATGATGCTAATACCATCATAAAATTTTTGTTGCTTACACTTCATTGTGAAGAAGGACAAACATAATTGTTTTCTCAGAATGGGAATGAGTACAGAAGTTACTTTCATGGACCAATGTAGGCCTTTGAAAGTTTGAACTAATCTTGGTGCACATTTTTATTGCTTAGTTGATTCTTTTTAATTTTGTCTCTTTTGAAGCTTCATTTCCACATAAAATCACAGTTCCCTCCTCCTTTCCTACAAGCAGTGCAGATCTGGAGAAATGACTGACCATTCAGTTCACCACCCTATGCCTGGTAAGTTCCAGTAAATCTCAGATGAAATCCTGGGGAATATTTTTTGATTCCACGGTATCTGAGCCAAAGATGAGGAAGAAAATATATCTTTGAAGCTGTTACCTGTTTTAATGCAACAAATATAATTGTAAATGGAAATGATTCCAGAAAAAAAAAATTGAGCACTTCTGTCATGCTTCAAGCATTGTTTTGGCCTTCCTGGATTCAGTTCTCTCCATCTCCTCTTTAAACAAGAGCTTTTCACAGAAATTGTTTATGTTCATATTGGGTGCAGGGTAGAGTTGAAGAAGGTGTGTGTGGCTTCTGCTTCTTGCACTTAGCAGATCTAGATCCTGATGAAAAGAAAATAGGAGGAGTGCAACCACTGTGAGAGTCTCAAGGCAGTAGAGAAAAGGAATACCTGTACTTTCCCGTGTTTATGGTCTGAGAAAAATGGCCTGAGTCATTTCAGGCTGTTAGTGTTTGCTGTCTGCAACTGTCTTTGGGATGAAAGAAGTATTTGGAGATCAGCTGTATCAAAGGTGCCAAGTCTGTTAGAATTTGTATGACTGTCTTTCTTTTCCCTATAATGCAGAGGTCATCCAGCAGAGCCACAGGTGCTCTCTCAGGCTAGTGGCCTGGTCTGAAGCCCAGCTGACAGGTGGTGTTGGACAGAAGGGTTCTTTAGTACTTTACTGAATACTTTACGTAGAAAAAGGTGATCAGATTTTGGCCAGCAGCTGAGAATGTGTCCAGCACTGACATGTCAAACTGTTGTATGGTTTAGTACTTTCAATGCCTGGCCAGCAGTCATAATCAAATGAGTCTTTCTGAGTTACATAAATGTATGTTTCTACACGTGCACATTAAAACTTGACATCTAGGTCTTGTAACTGTGTTTACAGAGAAACAGGTACTTTGCTAATTAGAAAATATTGTGTCAGATTCTCTGCAGGAATATAATTGGTTTGACCTCATTTTTAAAGAACAGTACACTTACTGAAATAGAAGAAAAGCTATTGATATTTTCTTTGACTGGACTGACATGGGAACAGAAAGAATAGGGTAAGGCTTAATCTTCACTGAATCCCAGTGCATCTTTTGTTCTTCAACTGTGTAATTCTTCACTTAGAAAACTGATGGTGAAAACCCCATAATAATTTTAGTTATCTTGTTTCATTGATCGAGTTATTAGAACTTGCAATGAAAAAGAAATAATGACAGAAAGGGATAAAGTGATAACTTTCTGTTTATACTTCAAGGCTCCCTTTTGCAAGAGTTTCCTGATATATTTATATAGCTTCTAGTCACAGCTACCAGTGAGTGACTGAAGAATTTATTGTAAGCTGCAACTGCGTATTCTTGACCACTAATATGTGTGAACAGTTAATAATTGTAATTAATTTTCACATTGACAATTACTTAAAAATCTGCTGAATGTTAATACATTTTATTTCAATGCTTTGCTGGTAATTTTCAAGCAATCTACTGGCAACATCAATTATCCCCAAAGTTGAAGCCATTTTTCGCTACAAATGTTACGATTTTTTAAACAGCTGTTTCCCCTCCTGTTTACCACATAGTGAAGTTAAGAGTACAGCTGCTTCCTACTAAATGGAAAGTATTAAGAATTTTCTTTTACGTATAAAATTAGATAGCTGTTGCAATAGTCTCTGTATGTAGAATTTGTTGTTTGGCTGGTTTCCCCAGTTTAGAACAAATGACTTGATCGTGGCATTTGCTACAGTATGAGCCTTGGATGTTTTGTATTGAAGCATAGGGTCTAAATAATATCAAAGAATGCATTGCATCTAATGCTTGAAGAAGCAAATGCATTTAGGGTGAACATATCTCCTTTAACTTGCATATTAAAATCATACTGATATATTATCTTATAAGAAAAAGTGCAACACCGAGGGATGGTTAGCGAAGACTGAAAATAGAATGGGATCAACTACAGTTAGATGAAGTACAGCATCATATGAGGTTCGTTGAGAAGATGATGGGAGGTGATGCTGCTTCTCCACTTGGCTTGGCCCTAGTGAGGCCACTTCTAGAGTGTTATGTTCAGTTCTGGTCTCCACAGTTCAAGAAGGACAAGGACCTACAGGAGGGGGTCTGGCAGAGACCACAAAGACGATGAGGGGTCGGAGCATCTCTGTTACAAGGAGAGACTGTGGCAGCTGAGCCTGTTTAGTCTGGAGAAGGGGAGACTGAGAGGGCATCTCATCAAATATCTCAAAGACCTATGCCAAGAGGATGTGCCAGACTCTCTTTCATGGTGCCAGCAACAGCATGACAAGCAATGGCAATAAACTGAAAAACGAGAAGTTCCACCTCAACATGAGGGAGGATTTTACGAGGGTGGCAGAGTCCTGGAACAGGCTGCTCAGGGTGGTTGTGGATTCTCCCTCTCTGGAGACATTCCAAACCCATCTGGACACATTCCTGTGTAACGTGCTCTAGGTGTCCCTGCCTTGGCAGGGAGTTGGAACAGAAATTCACCCAAGGGCCCTTCCAACCCTAAGTATTCTGTGATTCTGTTTCTTAATTTTCAGCATGAGTTTCTGCAGTAAAATGAAAGATCATCTATCATCTTCCAGCAGTAGGGATCCTTGGCAAGGCAGTTAGTTGCAGGAGAGCTGTGATTCATTAATAGAATTGTGAAAAAGATGTGTGACCCCATGGTGAATTAGAAAATAGAGAAGTGTTAGTGTCACTATAGACGGCATTGTTTAGACTTGATTAGCAAAGCCATGTATAATTTCCCTTATTCAGAAACTGATACTGTACTAGGGAAAACAATATTGGATATTCAGAAAAATGGAATGTCCCTTCTAGAAATAAAGTTGAAAATTGCTTCACTTGGTTAGTCAAACAACAACTGAGAGCTATAAAGTACATCAGAAGACTAAAGAACAAAAAAGGTTTTTAAAAAACCCAGTGTTAGTTCAGGATTAAGTGGAAGTGGAATTTAATTGATTTAGAAACAGGATTTTATTACATAAGGGCCTGTGATACCAAGGCACTCAATTTGATTACTTGAAGAGATCTCATGTAAACTTTTGTTTGTCTGCTGACTCTTTTGATCAAATTGCTTTCAGACAGATAGCTTCCTTGAGTGCTGTGGCTGGTGTAAGAATGTGTACGATCATGTGGCTGAGATTACTCATTCCAATAAATCTTCACTAAGTTATGGAATTACCTACAGATTATTGTCTTCATCTCCTGATATCTCTGACAAGTTGATTAGCTCCCTTGGACTGTTTGATAAGGCTTTTTAGTTCAAGTTTTGAATTACTGATGGAATGACTTCTGTTCATCGATATTGTATGTTCTTATCTGTAGGACTTCCCCAAATGAGTCCTGAGACAGATCCATGACTTTAGTGTAACATTTCTTCTGTTGAGAACACACATTTAGGTACCCAAAGTTGTCTTGATGTAATTTATTTATCATTTTATGGGTTACTGTTCTATTTAGTTCAGTTATTTATGCGGAAACACAGGAACAAATTCACTTGGTTGCATCAACCATTTATTCAGCCCAATGCTCACAGAAGTAGCTGCAATTGTGTACTTAGGGAAATCTAAGGACAGAACCGGGCTATAGGGCACTTGTTTCTAAAGATCTCCATTCCTAAGCTGTTTTGTGCTCAGGGAGTCTGGAGTTGGATGAGATTTAGGGGCATTTAGTAAATGAAAATTTATTTCAAATAACTCCATTTAGCATGACTTTGAGAAATTAAGTTTTTTTGTCTCTCATATTTCCTGGGGACACTGGACTCCACTGTAACTGGTGTGATTTAGAATGGCAATACTGTGCCATAAATTGTATACTGCGATAATGGGCAACAAAGCATAGGAATTGGGAAAACAATTATTAACCGTGACATTAAAGGGATTTAATGTGGTATTTTTTTCAGTATGATTGATATCTGGTTTGTTAATTCATGATCACCATGTAGCATTTTTTATCACACACATAGCTGAAGTCTGGAGTAGGAAATGAGAACATATAATACTTCATTTTGAAATGGAAGTATATGTTATGATGATGCGACTATCAAGCACTCATTTAATGTATTCTAGATCTTCTCGCTTTCTTTTGCTAAATTGAGAATAGCATACTGTGTGTTGTGTGTCTGATAAAGTAATTCTTATAAATCTGTTGAGATGAAATTCTGTTCTATAGCCCCTTCTTATCTTTTTCTGGTCAGTTCAGAAACAGGTTTTTTGGGGCCATAAGGAAGCATTCAGTTTTGTAAGAATTTGTTACAGCATTCTTTTTTTTTTTTTTTTTAATAATACTTCTGAAGATACATGACGTAATTTTTTGCTAAATTTTTTAACAATAATTAAATCTGTTGAAAGTCAGCAGGAGGAGAATGGTGAACTTCACTAGAACTCCTTAAAGTTGGGATTATGCAAAACTGATTGAAGTCACTTTTTGAGTCAAAGATGTCGAAGCAAATCCCTAAATCTCTACTGTCCCCCTGGTATTACAATGAGTAATGAACACTCCATATTTCACTTGCCTAGTTGATCAAAGAAGTGGATTTCAGAAGGCTCACTGAGCTTCTGAAGGCTTCATCTTTCTTTGCTGAAATGGGGACTGAGATTAGCTTTAGAATTCTGTCTCTAATCAATGTGACTTTTATAAACTCCAGTTTATTTCCTTTTAGTAGACAATCCTATAGGATTTTGTGGTTTAATATTGTTATAGCTTCTCAACAATTTTTAAATTAAAAATTTCCTCAAAATTCTAGATTAAAGGAGCACTTTAGATTATGATTGAATTCTTTCACTTAGTAAGCAGATTTGAGTCAATTGAGAGGTGATTATTCGCAGCTAACATCTGTCAAACACTGGCAGTAACATAATCCTCATGCAAAAGCTTATTACATTGACCTTATAGTCAGTGGGTTTAAGAGAAACATCTTTGGTGAAAAATCACATCAGAAACGTTCTTTCTGATTGGCTTAACAGTACTGTTACTATTAACTTTATGGTGTGCTACCTAAGGAATAATTAAACCAGATGGTGTGTTAAACAGAACTGAAAGAATAAAGATATTTTTACTTTTAAGTTGATCAAAATTAGGTAAAACAACATATGTTCATATGCATTACGATTCCTTTAACTACATATTAACTGCTTTTCTTAATATTCTTCCTGGTGATTTGAGAGCTCTGCCTCTTGAAAATACCCAACAAAAACAAACCGAACAAAAATCCTCTTTGAATTCTTTTTTTTTTTTTCCAGACTTTCTCCGGTCACACATACCCCTGTGCTACTTTGTGTTTTATGTAATTTAAATAAACAGTTTGCACACTGCAGAATCCTCAAATTATGTGAAATTGAAATGCAAGCTATTTTGGGCCACATTCAAATTGTAAAAATTAGGGCAGGTACATCCGAAAAAAGGATTTGGAGATTGCTTCTAAAGAAGCACAGCTTGTACAAATGAGCAAATTACATTTTATGGAACAGATGTTGAGGAGGGAATTACAAATACTCCAGTTCCTGTTATATTAGTCCTGACTTGCCACCATTTCTCTTTAGCAGTACCATGCAGGGCTAATAATACAGAATAACATGCCACATACATTATGACTGAAATCTCTCTGCTGCCCATAAGCAGAGCTGTTATTTTTATTCCTCAAATAATTACTATGTTATTTTTATTCCCCATTATTTCCCAAAGCATAAAACTCTATTATACTTACTTTTTTCATACGAGTAACTCTTTTCATACACTGATGGTATTTCCCTCCTAAAGATTGTCTGATGAATGAAATGCAGCTCATGGAAATATGCAGTCCCATTGCCTGAACTGATATAAAATTAAATGAGAGTGGAAACACACAAGTGAGATTTATGATCATAAAGCATTATGGAATAATGTTTTATCTTCACAGCTGCTCCTTATACAGGTGCTGTTAAAAGCACTAAAAATATTCATAAAATTAAGTTAACTGTTTCTTGATTTTGTGAAGGATTCTGAATAATGTGCTTTCATTAGCTTGATCATTTTATATGCTTCTGTCTTCCTAGTGTAAATTACTTCTTAGTGACAACTACCTGTTCAAACAACTCATAGAACAGTGTTAACCGTGAACATCTCTTCTTCTGACTGGATGAGCCATAGTTTTTTCTGGGAGAGCTTCAGTTGGTTGAAGTAGGAGAGAAAAATTATCTTAATATATTATCTATAATTGCCTATTATATTCCTCAGGTCTAAGTTTCTTCTAGTTATAATGAAGTCCATAGCATCAGTATGAGTTGTCAACCAGTCTAACAATGTTACTGTTATAAAGTACAAAGATTAATTTAAACAAAAAGACTCTTGGTCTTTTGTTCATGTCTAAATGGAGAAGCAATGTGATAAAAGATAAATCAATGTACTTTACAGGTATGGTGATTTCCTATGGATATGCCAAGCAGGGCATTCATCTGAGTGTTTATATGAAGGCATTTGTATTAGCAGAGTTTGCACACAGATAGCATGATACCAAACAAGTAAGTGTTGCTTTTGGTATATGGAAAAGAACTTTATTTTACTGGATTTAATATTTGTTTCAGTGGAGGATTAATAGAGTCAGTCAAAGCTAAGCCTGATGCAACTAACATTTCAATTTGATGTAGGATGTTGCTGCCTTATTTTTCTAATGCTTTAAACACTTTTATTGAATTCTGTATCTTCACTGGGCTTCAGTCACAAGTCTGCATTACAGAATCATAGATTTTCAGAACACTTGAGGTTGAAAGGGTCTTCTGAATTCATCTTGTCCAACAGCTCGACCTGGTCTATCTGAAACAGATTGCATATGATTATGTCCAGATTGTTTTTTTAGTATTTCTAAGGATGAAGACGCCTCCTGAGCCAGTACCCAGTCACCCTTACAGTAAAAAACATTGTTTCCTGATGTTCAGAGGAGACCTCCAGTGTTTGTGCCCCCTGCCCGTTGCCTCTGTCCTGTCACTAGGTACAACTGAAAGGATCTTGACTCTGTCTTTACACGCTCCCTTGATCAAATTGTATTTGATATTGAGGTATTGATCAAATTCCCCTTTGAATCTGAGAAGAGACTTCTCTTCCCTAACCTGAAGAGGCCGAGCTCTCTCAGCCTTTCCTTACAGGAGAGAAGCTCCAGTCCCTTTCCCATCTTCATGACGTGTCTACAGTATGTCCATGCCTTGTATTGAGGAACCCAGAACTGGACACAACACTCTGTGTCCTCACCAGGGCTGAGTAGAGGGGAAGGATCACCTCCATCATCCCGCTGTCCACAATCATCCACTTTGGCCCAGGATACCATTAACCTTCTGTGCTGCAAGGGTGCATTGTTGGCTTATAGTCACATTTTTGCCTATCTGTTCTGCCAAGGTGTTTTACAAATGATTGGTTTCCAGATGTTTGGTGTACAACATATACTGGTGCACTTCTTGTTGGACTTCACGAAGTTCCTGTCAGGCCACTTCTCCAGGCTGTTGAGGTCTGTCTGGGTGGCAGCATGGCCCTTTGGCCTATCAGCCACTTCTCCCAGTTTTGTGTCATCTGCAACTTTGCAAAAGGAACACTCTGCCGTATCATTCAGATCATCAGTGAAAGTATTATAAGGGACTGGGCCTCTGGTAGACCCCCATTAGCTGTTGTCTTCCAGCTGGCATTTGTGACACTGATCACGACCCTCTGGGTCTGGACATTCAGCTTTTGTTCAGTTCACCTCACTGTCTGCTCCTCCAGCCCATACAACAGCTTCTTTGTGATAGTCTTGAGGGAGAAACTTAAAAATTTCACTGAAGTTAAAGTAGACAATATCCATTGCACTCCTATTGTCCATCAAGACAGTAAGGTTTTTTTTTTTGTTAGAAAAAAGACCTGTTCTTTTTGTTGAGCATGGATTATTATGGCCTAGAACAGTTGAGTGAGACTTGAAGGCAAAACTTTGATAGAGAAGGATGCAGAGTAAGCTATAAAAAAAAAGAAGACAGTACCAAATTTTGCCTGCCTAGAAGTCCCTAAAAATAAGAAAAGAATTTTTTTCTGCACAAGAAGAAATGTTCTTTTAATGTAATATGAAGAAGTTTATGGGTTTAGCCTACACAGAGATTCATAGAACTGGTAAAGGACTATATGAGAAATCTTTGCCCAAGTCCTTGTTAAATTTGGCAATGATAAATGCTTTGAAAAAGCTGGAAATAAGATGTGTTGCAGAAATCTATGAAAGAAGCAATTCTCAGAGGGTCTCCTACTCACATGCTTTCTTTTGCAGCTGATGTCCTGAAGTACAAGTCTTGTGTTTTCTACTTAGAGGGATCTCCAGGCATGTCGCAGGATTATTTACCACTAGTGCATTTTCACACCAGTGGGTAAACAAATGAAAAAGCTGTAAAAGAGCTACAGATAACAATTCCACAAAATACCCCCCCAAAAGAACAACCAACCAAACAAAAACCCAACAAAACAAAATCCCAAAACAAACAAAAAACAAAACAAACAACCTGACAAACCAAACCAAAAATTACACCGAAGTACAAAGTTTGCATTTCTAGTATGTGCTTGAAATCAATCACCACATTTTGTCGAGGTGCCCTGGAAATGTTAAAAGAGATAGAATTAACTAAAGCCTTCAGAAATTATGCTAAAAAAGTATTGAAATTATTTCATAATTCCATGTAACCCTCCTATAATTCTGCATTAATATGAATATATATTAAATTCATCAAGACCTTTTCAGAAAAGTTTGACCTTGTGGTACTCTTAAACAAGAAATCTTGTCCCATGTTATCTTCACTTATTAGCAAAACCCAGTGGTTCTTATTGTTGCTATGATCAAGGAAAGCATTCAGCAGTCTGAAAGGAACAGAGTACATTGCAAAATTGTTTCACACTTACACACTGAAATAGCTTCTTTCAAGCTAGTTTTTCTCCCTTGCCTTAATTTCTCAGTTTCTTTTATCAGTTCTGTTCACTTATGTTAGTCTTAAGTTAGCTTTCTCTGTAAAAGATTTGACATAAAATTCTCACATGAAAGATACAACATGTATTCTATAGCATTAAGTGCTGCATAATTCTGCCTTTTGTAGTGTCTTAAGGTAGTTGAAATGTAAACCAATAAAGCCAATGCAAGCTTGTTCTCTACAAATGAGTAACACTGGCTTCAAGTACACCCCTCCTGATTTACAAAAACCAAGGTTGTTTTTAAAAGATGACACGTGTAAGCAAGAGGAAAAAGTGTAGTGCACAGTAGCAGAGTGAATCTCAAAAATTTTTTTAAACTCCATTTTTGAAAACTGAACTAGTGAGGGGATAATTGTTGCAGTCTGTTTCCCAGCAACCAGTACTGTCAACAGTATACAGAAGTTTTCCACATCACAGAACAATGAGATAGAGAGAAGAGTAAACACAGTAAAACCCCAAAGCTAGCATGAGAAGGTGAGAAAGAATTAGTATAACTTACTATAGAGATATTTGATTCTCTCATTCCAGGTATTCATTCTTATATATAAGATAAGGTAGAGGTGGCCACTTGAATGCTACATATGTTTGTTGATGCTCTGGGTTAGAAGTGCTGGGGCAGCAAATCTTGAATATCAAGCATGTTCTCTGACTTACTGACACAGAAGTAGTTCAGTATAAGTTCCACATAGAAGTCTTCCAGAAAAGAACTCATTAAAAAAAAATTGTTTTTAAATGAAAGATCAGAAAAATTCTACTATAGTTATCTCTCAGTTCCCAGGGTTTTTCTCAAATGTCTGAAATATCATCAATCAATTCTTTTTAATCCTTTGAAGGTGCTGGAAATACTTGCGTGGTATAGAATGTTATAGAGTAGTCAAACCTAGAAGATAATGTTCTCATTTGAAGATAAGACTTGAAAATTGAACTTCAGTATAAGAAATTCTCCTGAGAACAAGGTTCCAAATAGTCTCGTATTTTGTCTCTTGACAGTGGCTGGAGAACATTCAAGCGTGACCATATACTGCAGTCTGGAGCCTGTTGGTGTGATTTATTCACCCTGAGCATCTGTATCCGCCGATAGTAGGGAAGTCCAAGGATCCAAATCCATATGAAAAGTTCTGCCTTTAGAGCTGACTTCCATGCTATCTGAACAGCACACTATGATATTCCCCCACTTACGTGACAACGCAGGCTGAATATTACAAAGAGGTTGTTTTGAGTTAAAACATGATTTGAAGACATATTTCCAAACATTTGCATAATAGTGTAACTAGGAGAAAATTATCTATTCTTGTTTCCCATGAATATTCACCAGTTTGTTTTGTTTAGTTTCTTAAGGCCTGATACCCCTACCACTGAGACAAAGTTCTTTCTTTAGTTCTTTCTTGGCTAGAGATGGAGGTACATGTATTCTTGAGATATATAGCTGCCAACAAGCTACACTCCTTTGAAGAAGCTTAAACAGGATGCCTGAGCTTCTTGCCCTTATGTTATCTTGTAACCTGAATATTTTATTTTTTAACTTGATTTTTAATATTAATATTTTAATATTAAGATTAGAAAGTGATAGGAACTTTAGTCAATGATGTTTAAGTGTAGGAAAATTTACTGATTTGGGGGTTTTTTTGGCACAATTTTCTAAAGTTCATCAGGGTAACTATAAAGTCCCTTTGATTGGAAGAGACTATAAATAAATAGCTGGATTTTCATAAGTTTTTGAAAGCAATCCACATTCCCACCCCCAGCCTTGCTTCTGCATGTTCTGTTAGTACTTGCAAAATCTTTCCTCGTGAGAAACTGAACCACTTCAAGTTCTTAGTCTTCAGACTTTGTTCTTCAGTATGAAAATACTGATACACACTGCTAGAAATACAGCTGTAGGCATCTTTATATTATTGTAAAAAAAAGAAAAAACTTCTCCTCAGGAAGGATCACTGAGTTTTTTGACTCTTGATGTAATATTTTTCTTTATAGTAGCAATTGATGAAATTGATCTCAGAAGAGATGGGATTGATTCAAATGATAAAAATTATGTAAGACAGTTCTGTGTCAAGCTCCAGCATAGGACCTAACCTGCTCTTAGTTAAACTCTGATAAAGAGGAGTAGTGAAGGAACCTTTTCCCTGTGAATTTTACCTTTGCCAGTGAAAGAAAATGTTGCATATAGCCCATTTGCATTATTTTCAATGAGCCAATTCTCCCATATGCTACTGAGAACAATTGAAAACAAAAATGAAATGTATTCAGATTTCCAGGAACAAGTTGCAATATTAAAAGTTCCTGTCTTTACTTTGCTGTAATGAATAATACTTTTACAATGTGCCCTAAATACATGACTAGAGATTACTTTAATTTGAAAATCCACACGGGTTCAAAAGAGATGGTAATTTCATTCAACCTGAAGTGTTATTTACCTTCTGAACTGGTTCCTGAATTACTGATGTATGATGCCAAAAGGTAAATTGTTTTGAGCTAGATTTAATTTGAATTTCCTTGCATTTTAATTTGAATTTCCTTGCATTTTTTTTCGTTTGACAGAGGATTTCACATTCATTTCTTAATTTTGAGGATCTTACTCTTTTAATAATTGTGTTCCCTAATGCCCTAATCTGTTTATTACACTATAACTTATCTTGAACAATGCTGCTTCTGTTCAAAATAAACAGATTTGGTATGTCTGTGAAATAGACTTATGTGTAGTAGGGTGCTTTACCATCTAGAAAAGCTCAGAGGTTTCTAAATGCTTAAGAAATTATAATGCCAGTAGATTTAGCATTTGTATATCTGCAGGCTCATGCTTATTCAGTTGTATCAAGGCAGCTTAAGCTAATATCTAATCTTCTTATGGAATAGTTCTTCCTGTAACAACAGGATTGTGCATAACAAGCTTCAACAACCATGTGGCTCTGCTGCTGTGTGAAAGGGAGGGAAGGAGGAGTTGCCTAACCTTTTTTTCTTTACCAAATGTTTAATTATCCTTGCATAGGACAGCCCAAGAGTCTTGCTATGTTGCCATGTATTCAACTCATACTAAGAGTTATGAGTTCAACTCATTCAACTCAAACTAAGAAAGTCATGAAGGAATCATTGTCCACCCTGATGCTCTCCTTTGTCCCATTTATCCATCAGAGCAGGAATTAAACAAAAGTGGCTGAAAAATTATTTTGGCACTATATTGAGCTTAGGCATATATGACAACGGAAAAAATTGGATTGCATTTAGTTATTCATGTATTAGAAAGGAAAATGAGTAAAAAAAAAATTAGCAATGTTTTCCTGAAAAATTACATTAATTGGATACTGTTTCTGACCAAAAAAAACCTACTTATGAAGCATGAGGTAGAAATCTAAATGGCATTATATTATTTTGAATTCATACATGTAGAAAAAAAATTAGGCAACTTAGTTGTATGCAGAGATTCTTCTCACTGCTCATTTTGCTCAGCACTTTCAGTTGTACTCTATTGGTAGAATTCCTTTCGGCTTCAAGGGAAAGGGTATATCCTCTCAGTGGAAATGATAAACCAAAGGAGCTCATCACTAGAGCAGCAACATGCATTGCTAGAAATCTAGAAAGAATTTCAAGGAGTGGCGTACAGAGAAAACAGTGTGGGGAATTGGGTAGCTTTGGCTGTTTGGGAATGCAAAAGACTAAATAAATTTCTGTCTTGTGCATTTCATTGATCTAATTGATGAGCTGAAATAACATCACCGCAAAGAATAATCTACCTTCTTACCTACCTCCAGATATTGTCTTCTCTTTAACAAGTAGTGCAGCTAAAAGTGTCCAAGGAGAAAACCAATAACTCTCCTATGCAGCTCCTGATCAGGTTCATTATGATCTTGCAAAATAAAATTACTAAATCTTGTCCTCCTTGGTGCTTCATATACAAACCCTGTGGTTTTTTCCCTGCCTCTGTTTTTTAAACCCATACTCATTTTTGACTGTGCTGAACCTATGCTAAGTAATTTTACTGTAGGATGTTGAGTTATTAAATCGTTAAATATCATATATAATTGAGAAACAAAGAGAGCATAGTATGAATTTTCATGGGTTTTTTTGTAAGCTGTAATACTTTGATGGAAAGTCATAAATTTGTGATAAAACTGATTATTTCTTTTATTAATGAGAAATGTGTAACACAAGATATACGGTGTGTTTCCTAATGTTAAATAAGAAAGGGAAATATCATGCTATCTATGAAATAACTAAAATGCTTTTTTCCTTATTCAAAAAATGTGAAAAATAAAATCAAAGATTTTGTTTATCTATTTGTGGTAGAGTTCCAAAACTTTTTTGTCCCATTTTTCATACAAATCCAAACTGAATTTTTCTTGTTTTTTAGGAAAAAAGGAAAACATTTTCATATAATGCCTTGAAATGTTCAGTGTAGAAATTTCTCAGTGTAGGATAACTTCCAAGAAAAAGACTGACACTAGAAAGAGGATTTTTGTTAAATGCTTGTTTTGCATGTGCATCCTTATCTTGTTTATAATTTTTCTTCGGATTAAGATTTTTTTCCTCTACCGAATGCATAATTAATATAGAAAAGTTAAAAAAAATCAACAAAAATGAAATACAGACAAGAAGCCTCTTGAAAGCAGATATTTAACATAAATTTTTCTCTTCTTCTTACTGGGCACTAATCAGACATCATTTTGTATGTAACCTTGATTAAATAAAACACAGTCACAGTGTGCAAAAAATGAACATCATCTTCACAATTACTGCTTCATACAGCCAGCTTACTTTCAGTAACATATGACTTGATTTTCTCTTAAAAATGAATTTACAAGGTTCACCCAAGTTGTTTCATTTTGTTCATAATTTAGTTGGGCATGTAAACAGTTTAGAAGGCTGCAGAAAGCTTATCAATAAGCTTTGGAATCACAGAATGACTATGTTTAGAGTGCCTACAGAAAAGCTATTTGAAGCTTGCCTGACCTCTCATTCATGTAGTATTGCTGTATCTATCTGCTTTTCTTCCAGCTTTTGTTCCTTTATTTCAAACACACTTAATTATATTTTATTCTTATCACCCCACTGAAGGGAAAGGATAATAACAGATCCATTAGACTTCATTAAACTGATGATAAAAGCCAGAAATTCTAAAGGAATATTTACAAGATGAATAAGTTTTAAATAAAAGTATGGCTTCTTGGATCTTGTCATATCCTACATAATTTAGTTACATCTTTAGAGCTGTAACTAAAAAACAGCAAATGGTCCAAATCTATTAAATATAAAAGAATAGTATGACAGAGGGATTAAAATTATAGTCAAACTCCCTCTATTTGTCATTAAAAAAATCATTAATTGCTCTAGGCTGTTAATTGTTATTAGTAGTTGAGATCTTTCTATGTCTTTGGTATTGCAGTGGGATCAATTACAAATATAATTAATGATAATTTTTTGTTGTACTTCTAAAATTCAAAGGATGAAATATTTGAATGTTCCTATTTTGAGTCTTATTTCATATTAGATAAATGAGAATTTAGCAACCAAATAGAACAATAGTTGCCTGCATACTTTTGTGAGTCTGGACTTGTCATTATTACAGAGAAAAGAGGGGCAGCATACTGACCAAAGATGGACCAACCGTGCCATGAGAGTTTAGGTGCTGGAATGCACATCTGGTATAGAGATATGAAACTTTCTTTTTTTTTTTTAAATAGAGAATCTATTATAGCTTCCTCTTTCCTTTCTATTAATAAAAAAAAATGAACAAGCTGTTAACAACAATGAAAAAAACCCACCAAAACTGGTAAAATGATCCTCTTTTTAGATAGCACATGATGAAACATTCAACTTAGTTCAAGAAGGAATCAAGGATATAGAAAAGTGGATTAAACTGAAACCATGTTTTTTCTTTATATGGAAAATGTAAATATTGTTAATTCTAATAAAAATACAATTATTCTTCTAAATCCTCACAATTTACAAGATAAGTCTATCCATAGCTTACGTTAGCTGTGGAGGGGCCTCCACACTGACTGCATTCTGTATCTGTTAGGAGCAGAATTTCCTCTGAGAAAAGGTGAACCTGGCCATTGTCAGCAGCATGGTGCTACACTAGATGAATCGCCAGTCTAGTAACTTCCTTCTTATGTTGCAAATAAGGGAGATGCTTTATAGGATTATTGGGAGATAATAGGATGATATAGTGAGAAATCTTCTGAGGTGATAGAGGTCAGTTGGCTTAAATTTTCTCTCACTCTTGGTGTTAACTGAATATATGGGATGCACATCTGAAAGTGTAACAGTGTCAGAAGAAGGAACTGATGTCCGATTATTTTTGAATTTCTGCAGAAGTTTTATAAAGTTCTTGATACCTTTTGAAGTTTTCCAAGGTTTGATTCAAATTACTGTGGTTGCAAATTCTATCACTTTTATGTTGCTCTCTGTTATTTTGCCTGTCTTTTGTATGTTGGTGGTGTGGGGTTTTTTTTGGGTTTTTTTTGGTTTTTTTGGGGGGTTTGGTTTTTTTTGTGTGGTTTTTTTTTTGTTTGTTTGTTTTGTGTTTTTTGTTTTGTTTTGTTTTTTTGTTTTGGTTTTTTTTTGGTTTTTTTGGGTTTTTTTGTTTTTTTAATATAATGCTTCAGTCCAAAGATCATTTCAAGGATGATATATGTATTTTAGTTTTGTAGACCTCCACCTTTCCGATCTTTTCTTTCCTGACAAATTCCATCAGGCTGACCTATTGTTCCTATTCACTTTAACTATATGTATGCTGTGCTTCTTAGCAGCACACCAGAGATATAATAGGTTTTTTTCCTCATCTTTGCAAGGCACAGCTGAAAAATTGGACCCAACTGTATCCTGTCTCAAAAGCTTATATAATCTCACCTCATTGTTAGTGTAATATAAAGAGTCTTCCAGTATAATTTTGCATTTCACTGAGGTTAATTCTAGTTTTTCATTAAACTGCCATTGTGAGCTAAGCTTCTAATGGAAATTTAGAAATATTTCATCACCTGCATATTTTCAGAACCATAGCTATTAGACCAGAAGTGATAGTTTCTTGGATAGGCATGAAGAATTCTTTGAACATTTATGTTAATGGATATTTTTTTAAATTTTTAAATTTGAACTACATAATGTTTGCATTTTATGTTTAGAAATGAGATTCCCCCCTACTCCTTTGCTGTCTAGAAAAGGACACAAGTTCCTTAAAGAAAGTTTCTTACCATGAAAATAAATCTGACTAGTCTTAATGATACTGAGAGTTAGGAAATACCATCAGGACCTCCAATTAGGGAAGGAACAAAAGATTTGGAGATGTTTACAATAGCAAAGAGAAGTCATGAGGAGATACAGAATTTGTGACTAGAAGAGAGAAGTGAGTCAGACATGAGGCCAGTGTGTAAAAGTGTATCACTGTTTTCTTTCATGGAAGGGGCATCATAACACAGATGTGGAACAAGTGCTCAAAACAGAATCCATAGCTGTGATGGTTTGCTGCTGCACTTTTTAGTGCGTAGCTTTTTTATTTTTCTTTGCTCCTTCTTGGGCAGATGGACCATGTTGCCCCCATTTGGCATCAGATTCTCTTGGGAGAGAAGGAAGGAATATGGAAAATGTGGCTCCATGGAGTGTGAAGTTGCAGATCTGGGCAGGCAGGAAGATAAGAATAGGAGAGCAATACGCATTCCCTAAGGCATTCATTGTGTATGCTGCTGTTAGTAATATAAGCAGATGCTGCTACTCATTAATGTCTCAGGTTCTGGCTTCTGCATTGTAAAAGCTCTGTACCAGATGCTCAGCAAAAAATATTCCTCAAGAGAAAGGGCTGTGACTAACCTGAGCCCTGGTCTGTTTATGCTGTGGTCCAAAGTGGCTCTAGCCTCACAGTCTTGCCAAAAATGATGGGGTCTTTTGAATATTTTGACATGCCAAGAATTGTATTTTCTTTAAAAATGTGCACTAAAAATTTACATTAAATGGATGCAGAAAGTAGAAAAAAAAGGCCAAGATTTTGGGCAAAGATGGATATTATTCTTGTCAAATTGCATCAAATTCACACTTGAGCTTAATTGTACTTAATGGCTCTAGTCTTAGTGACTGACAGAAACCCATGGACTGTGACTATTAAAAATAAATTCTTAGGTTGAGTCCAATTTGAGTTAGAATAAACGATCTCTTACTTTCTTATTAAGTGATGAAGATTTTAATGAGCTCAGACACAGGGATGAGTTAGTGAACATTTCTTTACAATAGAGTCCAGTGGTTATGATATAAATATTTTGTTGTTCAACACATACAGTTTAAATGTGAGTGTAATGAATGGTTTCTGCTCCTTGCATAATCAATGGAGAAATTCCAGGTAATTTCAAGGACATTTAACTTCCTCTAGACACTACAGTACATTTCCAAGGGTATTCTGTCTTAAAACATACAAAATTAACAGTGGTTATATAGTTCTAGAAGCCCTTAAATCTTAAAATTTCTTTCCAAATTGTAGAGAATCTTTGTTTAAAAATGGTGGAAAAGTAATAAGTTCATATTCCTGTTACTAGACTGCCCTCATCAGAAAATGCTCAATTGCCTAATTTATACAAAGACTCACAGATCTTCATCCCTTGGAGCCTTGAAGTATCTGGCTGTGTTCAGTCAATTACTGCATCTCATGTTGTCATTGGTATAGTAAAAGATTAAATCACATTTTTGGTGCTTTTTTCTAACATGAGCTTTAGCTTTGTAAAGATAATGTGAATCTATTACATGTACAATTTGGGTAAGGTTTTGCTGAATGACACTTGCTGCTCAAACAGCAAAATAGTACATTAATAGTCATCATACATTATGTTCTGAAGCGAATCTATTCATAGGATTTCAGCTGAAGATCGCTTAGCTTCTCAGTCAGGCTTTAATTACTTCAGAGGCTTACAAGGAATCTGAATCTAATAATTCAGGGGGCTTGAAACTGGATTATTCAAGGATTATTGGTTGTCTGCAGTTACTTATAATTAGCCACCTGATTTTGGCTTTTTCTGTCTCTAGGGGAGAGAACCTATCTGTCTTAATATTGCACAGAACTGAGACTCAAGTCCTGTTAGCTTAGCTCTCTGAGCTGTGTGTAGAGCATACTTTAAAAGGCACTTGACTTACCTATGTGTAAGTTTCTCTTTTGGTAGCAATGGAGCAATGCTAAACCCTCTTTGTAAAACATTTTGTGAGTATGGAGAAAAGCTCTGCATAGGACCAAGGACTTTTTTATCACATCTAGTTAGCAGAAACAGATCAACTAGGACAAACAGTTAAATAGAGAAAATAAATACCACAATAAACTTGATGCATATAAACTACTCTTGATAAGAAATTAATATCACTGCTAATGAGGCCAATCTCAATTAAGGGGACAGTTAGTATCAAAAGTATTTTTAGCTGCTGATAGGAGCTACTTTATGCATCCATCACTGTACTATATGAGAATCACAAACACTGTGCATTCCATCAGTATTAGGCATAAATGTTATTAGAACCCAGCATGTATAAGCCAGCACTGATGTTCTTGCATAGCCCATATTTATAACTTCACCAGTCAGCTCACTGCTGTAGTGTGTGCACTTCATGCAAGCTATATGGTTCAGTGATTCTTTCTAAGAACATTTTAGGTAGAAGTACCTCAGCACATGGGAGACAGTAATGAAGCAAGGAAAAGGGGTAGCTGATCTCACCTAAATTGATTGATGTACAACAGAATTTTCTTTAACGATGAGGCTGTCTATTCACCGATGGAAAGTACCTATTATTTGCTGCACAGCTGTCTTACCAAACACACTGCCATTTTTTTTGTCTGCATAAGATGTAAAAACATATAAAGCTACCTGATATCATCTGAGAAATAGATAAGCTTGGCTGTCTGCTAGAAACTATTTAATTGTGTGTTTAGAGTTTTTGAATGACAAAGGACAGAGGATAGTCAATTAAACAGATGTAGAACTCAAAGCCAAGGAGGCAATTACTTACTTTTCAGTGATTCAAGCTACCAGCTTGCCAAACTGTAAAGTAATATCTTCTGAAACAAAATCATTTTTTTCTGAGCATTTTTAAATTAATCCTTCTTGTTTTTTCTTACAGTGTCAATCCTCTTTGGCTAGTTTAGCCTCTTCTTTCTCAGTGTCTAAGCAGAATTTAATAAAACCAATAGATCACACAAAGATAATATACATCTTGTTATTTATGATGTTTTCTGTATGGTTTTTAAGCATGTACTGCATGTATTTATTCTCCAAATAGCTCTCCTAGTTTAATAGCATGATTCTTTCCAGATACTGGCTTTTCGACTTCTGGAGAAAAATTATGAAGCAATGTAAAGGAAAACAAACATCTGTCAAATTCACAGGTTGAATCTGTGGAGTGAAATCACAGAATCATAGCATCATAGAGTATATCAAGTTGGAAGGGACCCATAAGGATCACTGAGTCTAACTCTCTGATCCTTGCAGGACTACCTAAAATTAAACCATATGGCCATGAGTATTTATTTTACAGACACTTTTTGAACTCTGACAGGCTTGGTGCCACAACCACTTCCCAGAGGAGACTGTTCCAGTGATTGACCACTTCCTCAGTGAAGAACCTTTTCCTAGTGCTCAACCTGAATTTTCTTAGATGTGGCTCTATTCCATTTCCTCCTGTCCTACCACTGGTCAACAGAGAGCAGTGGTCAGCATCTGTCCCTCCACTTACCCTTCTGGGGAAGTTGTAGTAACTGCAATGAAGTCTTCCCTCAGTCTCCTGCAGGCTCAACGAACCAAGTGACATAAGCCAGTCCTCATATGGCTTCCCCTCCAGAGCCTTCAGCATCTTCTAGAACTCCACTGGATGCTCTATGAGAGTTTTATATCCTTGTGGCATCTAAAACTGCCCCAGCACTCAAGGTGAGGCTGCCCCAGCTCAGAGCAGAGCGGGACAATCAATCTCCGCCCTTGCCCGGTTGGCCATGCTGGGCCTGATGCCCCCAGGACAGGGTTGGCCCTCCTGGCTCTCAGGGCACAGTCACTCATAGTCAGCTTGCCACTGACCAGGACTTCAGCTTCCTTTCTGTGAGGCTGCTCTCTGGCCTCTCATTCCCCAGTTCCTATGTATAAACAGGATTTTCCAATCCCAGGTGGAGAATCCAGCACTTGCTCTTGCTAAATTTTATGCATTCATGTAGAATTGTTGAAGGCTCTAGATTAGACTTCCAAAGTTTAAACTGTGAATTGCTATTGTCTAGGACAAGACTTCTCTCTGGATAGTCTATAGATATTTTGCATAGGATATGATAACTTAGTCTTTTGTCCCTAATGAATACCACAGGAGAGAGATATTTTCTGTTCTAAACACTAGGAATGTCTGTTGCCTTTGTGTTGTGTCATCACATAAAACTAAACTTTAGCTCTCTTTATAATGAAAGAAAAAAAAATTGTTCATCTATTTTGCATGCTATTAAGTGACAAATATGTCACTTACTGTAAAGATTTAAATGCCTGCCTTGTGCAAATATGTTGTGGGCTTGGAACAGTCATGGAATAGGAACTTGATTTCATTTTAGGTACTGAACAAGTAGAAAATAGAGATAGTTCCTTTCAGAAAATTTACAATTCAGCTGTAAGACTACAGATAAGGAAATAAATTCTGAGAGAACCAGAGGGGAATAATGTTAGTATGAAGAACAGCAGTCACAGCATACCATGCATATTGCTAAAGTGGAGTATTATCTTTGTATAGACTTCTAATGTATGAAAGGAGAATGACAGTGTAGGGGCTTTTCCCATTTATGTCAGGGTATAGTATAAGGAGTTGATACTGATTTATGAGTCTTACAGAGCTTGAAACTTGACTTTCCAGAGCCTGCTCCTCTGAGGCAATGCAGTTAGAAGCCTTTTAAAATGGAACAAGTAGCTCTGTGTATTTCACTGAAGGATGATAAAGACTAAAGATCCCAAATGCTGGATTAACATCCATTTCTCTGGTGCAATCAGATAGATCCTCTGGGCTTTCAAGATTTGGATGCAAAATGTAATCCTCCTTTTTAGGATTTTTATTTGCTTGGTGAGAGTTTAGTTACAGGGTTCTCAGTGGATGAATCATAATAGTAGTTTTGATGTATATCTATTTTTCATCTTAAAATATGGCTACAAAATCTGTACCTTGCTTTGAACAAATGAATTTTCAAAAAAAGAATCAGTTCATATTCAAAAAGAAAAGTTGATTTGTTCTAGATTCTCTTATGTGATGAGATAGAAAAAACACCAGGATATGGATGAAATGTATAAGTGAATGATCATCTTGCATACCAATCCTGCTAAGTGCCTTCACCTTATAATGAATGATATGGAAGATGAGGAGACTCAGCATCAATCAGAATAAGCCTGTAAGTGCTGTTTATCTCCATTATCCCTCTATTAATTAATTTTGTTTACAATTTTGACATAGTCACTTTTAGGAAACTCAGCCATACAGGCTTGTGAAGTCACTTTCTGTGCTGCTTATTGTTACATCTTTCCTGGTCTTTTAAGATTGGACAATGTCTGGTGAGTTCATTTAAGTGTTGATTACACTGTCATTATGTGTCCTCTGGAGTTTTTTTGCAGGAGAAGAATAAGATGATAAATGTGGAGTACTGTGAATAGACTTAACTAGATTGCAACATGGCACTTCTGTAGAGGAGGAGATTTCATTTAAATATACTATCAAATGTGTTCTTCTTAAATGCTGAACTGATGATTCCTTTTATTTGGCTTTTGTTTCTTGAATGTGTCATTTAGAAAATTAACAGGGATCTGTTTGCTGGAACTGTGGTTTGTCTGACAGTGAGCACTCAAAGCCTTGTAATGTTCTTTATATTCTGCAAGGTTTTCTTCCTTCATTGTTTGATACTTCTGTATTTTGACTGTCCATCTTTTATAGAACACCCATTTTTATGGAAAGAAACTAAGAATCACAGCTTGTAAAATCAATTTGAACTGGATGGAAAAGTTTTCATGAAAAAAGTTTGCATTAACTTTCCAGTCCAGCACTCCAGTCTCTTGCAGTTGTTCCCTGGTTGCCTTGTAGCCCTGTTCTTGTACTCTGACAGCACCTTGAGTACTGCTTAATTACCATGCAGATGAGGAGAGAGACTTTTCATAGACAGAATGCTTCCCTTAGGATAGGAGCATATATCTTCAAGCATCTAAGGTAAAGAAAAATAATTACTAGCTATACCTGTTTATATAGCAGGTAAAAATAAAAAGATTTAAAACAATCGGTAGTGTCAGCTTTGGGAACAAAAAAGTACCCAAGACTTCTCGCAACACCTAAGTAATTGCATATTTTAGAGGAGATAGAAGTTGCTGGAATTATTATGTTCTAGTGTCTGATCTTTGTTTACTAGACATCTGGTGTATTTCCCTGTAGTCTGTGGCTTCATCAGAATTTATAGAGATGTAAGAACTAAATTTGACTTTAGAACTTTCACATTTAAACCTTCTTAATTCTCTTACACTGTTGCTCCTCCTAAATATGCAAGTCTTTTCAGCTGCCAGCATTTGTGAATTCCTTCAGAAAAGGCACTTAGTGTGTGAGAATGATGTATATGTTTTATTATCTAATTGAATAGCTATGTTTGGGATTACTTCAGAGAGTAGATTGCACGGAGATCTTTTCAGCCTGACCTGGACATCACTTTAAATGAGTTTCCATGTAGAAAGTCAGTCATTCTTGTACGTAGATGCTTCTGTTAAATGTAGGCAAAAAGGAAGTGAAGGTTGCAGTTTGTCATCATGTGAGTAAGAAATAGTGACATTATTAAAGATTTTCATGTATTAGGTATGAAGCTCTTAAAAACAATACCAGAAACAAGGCAATATTAGGGATGGTGCATTTTTAAAAAATATGGGCAGTTAGTTCACTCTTAAGGAGTTTTTTTTTCAGCATCATGTATGTTAGGAATATGGATGACACCTAAAGCTTCGTCAAAAAAATCCACTTCCACCCTTCATTTAAGACATATATTAAATGTTTTTCAAAAAATAAAATGGTACGTTAACAATTCTATGGTCTGGATAAAGTATTATTAACACCAGAAATATTAGTAGAAACATTTTTATTTCTAAAGCCTGTCATTTCAGCTGGAGCATAAGGTATCTTGGTTACTGTGTTGCAGCTGCAAGTGCTGGTTCATTATCATCATAATGAGGAGGGCACTCACACTGTAGAACACCACTTAAAAATGCCATTTATTGGAGCGAAGACTGTAAAGGAGAAGGTCTTTTGAGATTTTACAGCATTTTCTTAAAAGAAAACTGTTCTATTAATAAATTCAACTGACAAAAAAAAAATAAAGTGGTTTTCACATGAGAACTTCTTCCCGTCGTTTTCCCTAAATACAATAAAATACAATCCCTGTACTGAGTAGCTACACACAGGCTCCAGTGCTACCCTGGGTGGGCTGTGGTTCTCCTGCAGCCAGGGATACATACAGCACAGCACTGCTGAGGTCCTGCTGCAGCCAGGGGATGCACACAGCACAGCACTGCACAGCACAGGTGTGATGACACAGTGACATAAGTGAAGCACAGAGCAGCACAGGCATCACCTGCTCAGGTTAACTGTTGAGTGTGGATCACTAACTCCTCAATTTACAGTGGTCTTGTGGTTACAATCACTACAGGTATAGTTCTGGAATTTTAGAGAACTCACTTGGTGTCATAACATGAAGAAATACCATGTTATATTATAGAAGTAGTTAATACTATATTTTATGCTTAGTTTTAGACTTATTTTTAATCTTTCTGATAAGGTCTGGACTGTGATAATGCCTTAGTCCCCATCCGTCTGAAGATGACTTTTTCATTAGTTCATTCTTAGAGATGGAAAGAAATGTCAGCATGTCATATAACAATATGTGGTAGCCTTCCTTTAGTTTGTTTAATTGTGAGGTTTTTACTGGTTTTTGCTGACTTGGGGACAAAGATCTTCACCTTTGAATTTATCTGATGGTTTCAAAGGATTGGAGTCCACACTTTCTGCATAGTGACTTTTAAATTGGAAAAAATGGGCTCACACGTCTCAAACTAGGTGTAAAGTGAAACACATGGGATGTATTTGCTCTTGTTTCTCTTTTTAAAAGTTGCTTGTGCTAGTGAGCCACAGAATTATGCAGCACTTAAAATTACAGGCTTTTGGGAGAAAGCTGTAGTGGTGTCTCATCTGTTAAGGGTACTTGAAGACACAGTCAGTTCCTTCCTATGCCTTGAAACAGGAACTGGACCTGAAGTTCATCTCTTTTAAGTGTCTTACCTGATTGTTTATGCAGCCATTCAGCCCTCTGGCTTTCTGTTGGTGTACAGTGTTCACAGTTACTGTTAGCATCCAGTGTTTATACTGTTAGTCTGTAGTGTTTATCTCTGTGGCTCAGGTGGCTTTCCTTTATTTGCTCTTTTGGCTTCTGTCCTGGAAGGCCTCGTAGTTTCCTATTCTGAGAACAACCAAAGTTCAAAACTGTAAGTACTTTTGGATCTGGACAATTTTTAGACATCATAACCTTTGACTGCCTAATTTAAGCCATTTTCCTAGACTTTCTCCAGAGTCAATCAAAAGGAAGAAGCAGAACCAGCTCCCATTCATCCTGGTATTTTGTGCATGTATCTTATGACAGAATGAATAGTTTTTTGGTGATGGTGGCCCGCGATGGAACCAAGATGACTAATGTCAGATAAATATCTTTTAGACTGCTAAAGTAGCTACAGTTAAGTCTCAGCTAAATGTTTTATGGAAGGAAATTAAAAAAATTATGGCAAACAAAGCGTTGACTTTCTGCATTCTTAGCCATTTTACTGCTAGCTTGGAAAACATTTTTTAATTGTGTGTTTACCCAACCATCCTACCTACTCCTTTTCAGATAGTTGAATTTTGGTATATGACACAGAATATTTCATCTGTCTGTTCATTTCACATTCTGTTAGTTTCTTTTATATAATGAGAACTCCTTGGCCATGACCTTTCATCAGAAGAAAACTAATCACTTGAAAAATATTCTTTGAATGCCTGAAAAAAACCTACCATGAATGTGCATGACAGTAATTAAATACATTTTGCAAAAGGAGGCAGAGAACAGGGCATATGCAAGGAATTCGTGACTTTTTGTACAGTTTATCCTGTAAATGTACAGAAAATAAAATTTTTGTACTGTACTGAAGTACTCAAGCACCAATATTAATCTGATTAATAGATCTTTCAGGAAGACAGCAAAACCATATTTGTGTGTAAACAAAATGCTTGAATCATTCTTTAAAATGTGAGTTGAAAAAATTAGTATTAGTATTGTCCCACTTTTCTTTGCAGAGAATTCACTGTGGTGCTTTAAGTTGGTCAATCCTCGGATGATCCCCAGAAGGTACAGTTTAATTTGCATATTTAATTTGCAGTCTTGTAGACTGCTTTTTCTCAGTTAGGCCCATTATTCTTTTACTCTGCACTATGCAGTTTCTACAGGTCGTTCCGTGCAGGCCCCATTTCCAAAGTCTGGAAGTGAAAATATTCATACTAAAAACAAGCCAAAAAACATCAGTTAATAGTGAGGTTGAGAAATTTTAGTTTGTGTGACTACTCTTATTTTATCAGTGTATATAATTTTGGACATTAGGGAGAAGTTCTTCACAGAATGGGTGCCGGGGAAGTGATAGTCATTCTCCCTGGAGGTATTTAACAATGGACTGGATGTGGCACTCAGTGCTGTGGTCTAGTTGACAAGTCCATAGGTTGGACTTGATGATCTCAAAGGTCTTTTCCAACCTTGCTGATTTGGTGATAATGGCAGTAATAATACAAGAATATTCCAATTGCAATTAGTTCTTTAGAATGCATCTCATTTCACCATCATATGGATATGGTCTGTTTAACATACAAGTAGCTCTTTGAATATATTTTGTTATTAGATACCTCCTAATAACGGAAATGTTCTCCAGGAGAAAATATCAAGCTCTCCATTAAATTTCGTTAAATATTCTCAAGATCTGAAAGGTCAAGGTTCATCCAGTAGGCTCCTAAATCTGTTGTGTGAGTTGGAAGTGCAGTTGTGCCCTAAATTTTTGCCATCTTAACTTTTAAAGCTCACACAAGATTATCTGTCATTAAACAGTTACATATTCCTCCCACTGTATCCATATTTATCTGTTGATCAGAACATGTTTGCTTGTTTGAGCCATTAAGTTATCTGCAGTAGGTCTCAGTGGTCTTCATTTTCAACAGTAATTAAAACTTCATGATAGCAGAGGCTCTTTCAGGCCTGCTGTGTGCACCACTAGTGTCTTACAAGAGGAATGTGTTACTATATCATGATATATTTGCAACAGCAAGTGAATCAGAGGCTAGGGGTCTGGCTTAATTATTTCAGACTGAAATGGCAGTAGAAGGAGCAAGAGAGTGGAAGAGGAAAGGTTGACCCAAACGTATTCTGTAGAGAACATTTATTAAGTGTGGTATTCTGTATTTTTTCTCTTTGTTCCTTTAGAAAACTCTCTCCTTATCCATAGACAGAAGAGGATAAGGGATTATTACAGTATCTTCTCATGTTAAATAGGCCATAGAGTGTCACCCAATTACCTCTGTACTGAAGATAGTGTCTGCTGGGTTTTTCCTAAGTCATTTTGCTGAAATCTGATATCAGTAATCTGTCTAGCACATCTCTAAGTGAGAAACTTTATTAACCTTGATAACTGACTTATTTTGCTTGTTCAAAGAAATAGAATAAACAAGTGTAACAACAGATGCTTTAAAAAACACTTTATCCTAGTTTCAACTAGTTCCTTGGTGATTATACAAATATATCTGAAGTTGAAGATTTGTGTCTTCTGATCAAAAATTTGGGAAAATATTTCTGATTTAGTTTAAAAGAGAAATTACTTTAAATATTATGATAGCATATATTACTCTAGAGATGTATTTTAAATTATCCATTTTTTTTAAACTTCCTCATGCAAATTTTTATTTGAATATAATTGTAAGTTTTAAAATATATCCTTTTCCCTTCAGCAGAAATAAAAAACACTTTACCTATCAAAAGAGTTTTAAAATAAGCTTTCTGAATTCTCATCACAATATTGAGTATTTGTGATAATAGGGAAAGAACCTGTGATGATTAGAAAAAAAACCCAAACCCATCCAACCAACAAAACCAGGACCAAAAAATTAGTGAGGAGACAGTACAGAAAAAAAAAAAGCAGAAAATAAGTTCTTTACAAATTACCATTGAATATGGCAATGAGTGTTATGAAATCACAAGATAATCAATCAGATTTATATAATTTCTCAAAATGTTCCAGATGAAATCAATCTTTTGATGAAATGGGAGTTTTGCTAATACTACCTTTTTAACATAGACAATACTAGTGTAGACCAGCAGGAGGAGAAGGTGCTGAGGTATTGTAAATCTGCTAACTGATATTATCTGAATATTAAGATAGAAAAGCTAAAGAAAAGTACTGCTCCACTTCAGACAACTGGGGGGAACAGTGTGGAGAATAAGGGAATGGAGACATTTAAAAACTGCCTGCCATCTGCCTCAGACTATCCCAGAGCCTATTTCTCCTAATTTGTGGCCTTGTGCATTGCAGATACCTCAGCAGCTGGGAAGAGCAAAGAAGAACATGGAGTCAACCTTTCTGGACAGTATTTCAAGGTGTTATTGGTGTAGTATGAAATACATAGATGAAGAAAAGCAACCAAACTTAAAAGCTTTTTAATGGGAAAATGTTTTGAATACCCACAGCTGAATGTATCATTTACGGCATGCACAGTGGCGATTAAGAAAACCTCACTTCAATTTTGCAGGCATTTTGCAGCCATCTTGCACAAGCAGAAGTGAGGCTGAAAGCAGACAGCAATCAGACAAAAGTGCTCCACTTATGTTTTGACATCTTATTGAAGTCCAGTAGAGTTGTTTTTAGCAGCTGTTCAAAGGGGAAACATTAGTTTGGTACACAGAAGAACTAGTACTCCTCTAGGTACAATTGGCAGGCACCACTAGACAAGGCATAGATAGATTTACAAAGATAAAACATTTCAGATATTTGTCAAAAAAATATTTTTATTTATTTTTTTTTATTTTCCATTCTGATTGTCATCTAATGTGCTGCTATCTAGTATTGAATGGCTCCAGGGCCCTTCCAGAAACCTGTTGTCCTGTATTTTGATACAGCAAACACTTTTTTGTACATCCAGAACATGGGTTTCCAATTGCAATTGGCTATTTATGGAATTGCAAAAAAGGTCTTCTGTTCCTTCGACCCCCCTGTAACACCGTAAGTGTTTCTTCAACAGCCAACTAACCTTGCTGTCATGTGAAAGAATGAAATGGCTAACATTAGTTTTTTTATAGGACAGAACAATCTATACCATATGTAATAGATGCAATTAATCTGTGATATTGAAGCATCAGACTAATAGTTAAAAACCAGGGTATTTTTATGTAGGTGAAAAAGATTAATTTCAATACTGTTTTTTGAGCAGATGTTTTGCTAATTGAAAGAAAAAGGTGGACACATTAATCAAGAAATTTTTTCAAATCAAATTTGACAAACTTTGCATAGAATGCAAGTGCAAAGAAACTTGATTACTACCTTTAGTCTTTAGATTGAAAAATACATATATATGGAAAAACTCCCAAACAAGCTGAATTAAGCATAGATAAATATTTCCAATATGTAGTAACAATAGACTTCTTAAGGGAGCACTGATCTTAAGGACCTTTTCTAACCAATTGGAAAAATTAGACATCTATAAAGCAGCATGATACTTAAATTCTCTTTTTATTGTATATGTATGCAAGACAGATAGGTATGTATAATTTTTTTTTCTCCCCCACAGCTATTATTTCAAATGTCAGGAAAATGTTTAGACAGTCCAGAATATTTTCTTCTTATTGTATTCCTCATTATATATGTCAGCTTCTAAGCCACAGGTAAGCAGCACCTACCTGGCTACTGCTTGAGCCCTAAACAGGATTTCCCTTGATAAATGTTTCATACACAAATGCATATGAACAATATGAAAAATTGTTTTGGCATGTCATATAATTTTCCCAGTTTTGACTAACCATCTCATTATATTATGACTATTCTCTTACCATCCTTATCTGGTGTATTGGTCAGGTGCAGAAGAAAATTTTTAAAACTGTCTGTTTGTTTAAGGTAGGGCTAAAATTAATCACTACACATCTCTAATAGAGCTTTCCTAAACTGCCGTTTATAACGTGCTACTTCCATGAAAATTAGAACTAAGAGTTTCTTTGTCTCTTGACATAGCTTTCTAGGTGCTTCCTCACAAATAATTGACTTTCTTCCTCCCTCTAATGTGAGTACTCTTTGAAGAGGCTTGAGAAACAAGAAATCCCAAAACCAGCATCTCAACTATGAAAATAAAAAGATATAGAAGATGTAAATAATGTAGATAAAAGGAGTTTTTTTACATTAATGGAGATCAGAAGGTTTACAGTCCTTACATTGCGGAATGGTATTGAAGCTTGTAAATCGTATTCCTTTCGAAAGGAATTCAAAAGATGTGTGACCAGGGTTGATCTGATCAGGAATATAAATTTTTCAGAGGGATTTAATATGGATCAGGTATTCCATACCACCTGTTTTGCAATACAGGTCTTCTTTCCTGTCCTGGCTGCTGCTGGAGATCACTCTCTAATCCTCTCTGACATTGCACTGCCTGTTCACTTCCTCTGTAACACAGGTCCTCAACAGGAGCACACATCCATAGGAGAGGGGACCACCTCTCCAGCCCCAGGGAGAGGTCCCTGCATCCTGGGACTCACAGGGCTGCACCCACTGTCTGAAGCTCTGTTGGTGCTAGAGCCTCTGCCCAGGCAGAAGCATCTGCTCCACCGCTTGGGGGAACCTGCCCTGTGGCACCTCACTGTACCTGAAAGTGTGTAGAGGGGTCTGGACTGAGATGGGACTCCCTCCATTAGCTACACTCTGGAAGCTGTGCTTCAGCCCTGCCCCCTCCCAATTACACTTAAAGGGGCTTTGATGCCCCCTGACTGGGGCATCTGTACCAAAGGCAGTGAGTGTGGTTGGGTCACAGACAGCTGTTTCAGCTTGTTAGAAGCTGCTAGAGCTTTGTCATGCTCACACACGTGGCCTTACCTTCTCCTGATCTGGCAGCAGACTCTCAGAGAGTTCCCAAGTGTCATCTGATGATCCTGGATCCAGAAGCTCTTAAAGCAGAATTCAGGTAGGAATTTCAAAATTCTCTGCTAAACAGTATTTTCTTGACAATGATAAATCTTGATTGATACAGTCATTCTCACACAGCAGTTAGAACAAGAGAATTAGAATGCAGGGTTTGATATAAAGTAATCCACTGTGGTGTTTTAGAAATATTGTACTCTAAAAAATAACCAGACAGGTGAATACTGAATAAAAAAGTGCTGCTAAGTCAGCACTTTATTTGGGAAGATGAAACATGAATGTTGTCATAAAACCACCTCTCTGAAAGAGTAGGGCAACAATTTTTTACTTGTTTTGTACTTATTTTTGGATATTACATTTTAGAGGTGAAAAGTCATGATAATAGCATTTAAATTATAACATGGATACCACCTGTATCTAGTTTAGCATCAAGTTCAGCATTTTGACTTGATGGAGACAGCATTTTTATCCATTAGCAAGGTCTTCATACTAGATTGTTGAACCAAAATGATGCAATAACTCATTTTCTTTGTGATACCTCAGTTTCTACAGCTATCTCTGTAACTTTAGCAATTCTCTGTTCTCATGCTTCACCATTAGACATTTTCCTTCTCTTTCAAAGATGTGTAATTTTCTCTGACATCTCACTGATCCTTGAGGGGAGGAAGAAGGTGAAGAAGCAGGGAAGGGCAATAGTAGTGTTTTATTCAATTGCCAGTGTGTAGCAAAATGCAGCACATATTTAATCAAGGAATTCATTGTGGCTTTTCTTTTCCAAGATGAGGAAGTTGAAATTATATATTTTCCACTTCTCTGAAGTATCTTTTGATAATATAGAAAACATTGTCCCTATTATTCAAAGGTGAGAACTTAAGGAATTAAGTGATGTTTTCTGAAATCAGACATTATTCAATATAACATAAAATTAGGCCATCTTGTTCTGATTCTAGTGCTTAGTTCAACATACCCCAGTGAGAACTCTGCCTCAATAAGACTTGGGGGAAAATAGTTGCAGTAATTCAAGACTTCTCCAGTTTTTCTTCTGTTTTAATATACTTAGTTTATACAGGTTTCTTATGCATTTTGTTATACCTTCTAAACACTTCTATTGAACCCTGCCAATTTGCACGTCTTTCATCTTTGTTGGCAAATGAATTATTGTTAAAAATAAAAAATCTTAAGAAAATCTTAAGAATAGCAACTATAATCTCACAAGATGAGAACTTCTTTAAAATTTTTGGGTTTGTTTTTTGGGGTTTTTTTTTTTCCAAGACGAGTGGATGGAGAAGGCAAATAGAGAATGTGTTTGTCAGGAAGATTATGTGTTTAGTACTAAAGGGTTTTATGTAGAGAATTTCTGAAATGTTGTCCCAGAAGTGATCACTTACTGGTAAAAGCTTTATATGAGATCCCATGAAAATAGAACTTTAATCTTTCAAGCTAATCTAAATAATTAATACAGGTTTATTTACAGAAGGATTTTCACAGAACGCAATAAAGTTTCTGGAAACAGATTGTTCATGGTCTCTTTTGGATTAGACTAGATTTTTAGATGTAATTTAAAATGTGTGTCTTTTTTTTTTGTTGTTCTGTTTTGTTTTAGTGGAATAACTTCCCTCAATTCCTTGCTCATTCTTTTTCCTGAAAAAAAAAATGGGTTGTTTTTTTCCCTTTCATGCATCTCTTACTAGTATTTTTTTCTTTTCTGAAACTCCATTTTGAAGAAAAAAGGGAATAAAATAGTTTGGTGAAAATGAAGTTAAAGAAATGTGATAGATCTCCTGCTGGCAGCCAAGAGAATTAAATGACAGAGTAGTGTGAGCTTGTCTACTTTCTCTTGGGGAAAACCATCTTGCAGTTCATTGATGTGGCATATCCTTTTTCTAAACATTCCCAGAGCACATATGTTCAGACCTTTGTACCTTACTTTTCTATATTTGGGCCCTGGAGCTTGTTTTGCAAACATATGAGAAACAGAAGCTTTTGCTCATATGCCCCACTTTCAGAGTCACATGCAATCCAATTTCTAAGCCATTATGATTGCTGCTGTATCAGCCTGTACTGTACTAGTAAGGCACAGTTTAAACAGGCAGTAAGTTTTGTTTATCATCATTGCCAGAAGAAAGTACCACAGTAATAAAGTTTCCAGTACAGATGAGTAAGAATTGTATTCTTTTCAAAAAGCCTTGTAACAGAGGATATTCTTGTTATGACCCACCCCTGAAGGTGGGGTAACTGAGGTTCTTGTTAATAATCAATCCCTTGGGGAGGATTTGAGTGAAATGACACTAAATCACTGGTGTTTATAAATGTACATATGGCAGGTTTATTTCAGAACAATTTGGTTGCAATGGAAAGTAGGTATGTAGCCATTTTGGTTATTATCTGTAGAAATATAGCAATATAAAAGCATAAGAATAACACTAAGAACATGAATTGAGCTTCTTCCTGATGGTTTCCCTTCCCAAGACATTCTTTTGTATTAGTTTTCATAGTGATACCTGATGACAGAATTAACTGGGTGAGCCAAATTCATTACTACTAAAGAAAGACAGATGCAATATCAGGTGCTGCTTTAAGGTTCTGAATTACTTGGCCAATAGTAAGCCTGGACAACTCTTTGGTTAATTTATTTGTATTTAAGCTCCGACAAGAAAGAAGTTTTTGGTGATTTTTTTTTTCCATTATGTACCAAGACAGACTTTTTTTGGCATCAAAATTCTTAAAGGATGGAATAATATTTGGTTTGTCTTAAAATTTAACTTTTCATTTATTTTTTCCAAGGCCTGCACATGTTTACTGCACATCATGATGGCTTAACCATTTGTCCCCAGAAAACTGCCAAGTTAGTGCAAATATTCACTTAGTGTCCTGTATGTCAATGTACGTTTTACTCAAGAAGCAGGATTAGGTAACATCCATCTTTTTTTTAGTGTTCTGAAATTATATTGCAGGTCAAAGCTTCAGCTGATAGCTTACCCAGCTAAGCATCTAATCAAATTAAATTTCTTCAGGAAGAAAGAAAAATGCTTCAACCTGTGAGTCTTTCTAAATATGGCTAAATCCCAACACCATTAATTCCTATTGTTCAGTTTCTAAAGAGTTAATCTAGAAGGCTATGTAGAATAATCAAGGTTTCTTGGGGTTTTTTTTTTTGGGTTTTTTGTTTTTGTTTTTTGTTTCTTTTTGGTTTTCTTTGACAATAATTTTAACCTCATGTTGTTTTGTACAATTTTTATGTTGCTGTACTGGTATTTTATTTCTTCATAAAGACAAGGTACCTTTCAGGAACTCTACATTTAAATGTTAAGCAGCCAAGCTAGCAAAAATGATGCTTCCTTCCCAGAGTAAAAGCTCTGCCAAAACTATTTCAGACAGAGTCTGCTTTCTTTTAATAAAAATATGTATATATTACTTCCATTGATTGAGTTGCATGTGCATTTCAAGAAAAAGAAAAATTCTAAGGAAGCCTGGAGATATTTTTTCTGATCTAGTTTTATGTGGCTACATATTTGGATGAGAATTAATAAGCAAATTGTCCACAGATTTCTATTATCATCACTTGTAAGTGTGACAGTACATGGACTTTGGGTTGGAAAGAGAAATATTCTTCTAGTGTAATTCACACTTAACTGTAGCAGTGGTTTTCTGTCTTTTCCAAAGACAATGATTGGTTGCAGATCCTCTCTTAGGCATTTGGATAGTACCATTTATTTTTCTATTGTTCAATTACAATATCGTGGTACTGTTCATGCCAATAGCCTTGGGGAAAGAAAGTGATGAGAAATATTGCTTTCTACACTTAGGAGCTTTGCATGAAGGTCTACCTCATACGGAAAGTTTTGGAGTGTACTTGAAATCTGTTCCCCAGATTTTAAATACAACTGGTACAAGACACAATCTTTTCTTCATGTCATAAAATAAAATACTCCTGTGTGGCATGGATTTTGCTTTGCAAATGGGAAAAAAAAAAAAGACATCCAAGATGTCCCTTTTCTTTGAAGGCAGAAGGCATTTTAAGAATCAATATTCAGCAACAGACCGAAAGGGATTTCATATGTCTGTACTTCAGTAGACTGGTGTTTTTCCTGTGAATTATTATAAGATGCTGATGTCCTGGAGATATTTCTGCCTCTGGACACTCAGTGGTACTGAGCCAGAAATTACCTACTACTGCAATTTTGATTCCTTCTTCCTACCTCTAAAAATTATGTATAATTCCTTACTAGTTCTGCCAAATCTGTAGTGGTAGAACTCTCTCCTCTTCTCCATCTAGACCATTGCCACTTTCTTGTAAGTGGAAGAGGAGACAATTAAATGTTTATCTCCTATTTTAAAGTAAATTGATTTCCAGTTCAAGTTGTTTCATCCTACAGATTGATTCTGGAGATAATTAGACTTCACTGAGCCTGTGTTATATCTCTGTCCCTTACCAGACCTTGTCTGAAGTATTGGACTGTTCACCATTTTGCTGTAGCAGCCATTCATCATAACAAATTTGATGGAAAATCTGCAGGCATGCTTGTCTGGCTGATTTCATAGAGGAATCACCCTTCATTTGAGCCAACTTTAGAGAGCACTGAGAGCAGATTAAACAGCTGAGCTAAGCAGAAGTCAATTAGTAACAGTGCTATTTCTTTTTCTTTATAAAATAACTAAGTACTGGCATATCAAGATGCACAGGTGATGATTTTTTTGTTTTTTTTTTTTTTTGGGAATTAGTCAGAGCTACAATTTGTGTAATGACTGCCTTTTAGGGAAAATTGTGACTAGCAGAAATTTACACTGCTGGGTACATTAAAGTGAAAATTATTAAAACAGTTGTTACTCTGTATGCAAACAAGGAGCTGGATTTAACTTCTGTTTGAGCATGGTAAGGCTAGATGAGCATCTTTAAAACCCAAGTGATACTTTTTACAAAAATAACTTGATGTCTAAAATTGGAGTTTTGTATGAAAATGTTGATGTTTTTCCTTCACTGTTCTGTCCGCGGAATTCAAGAATCATCTGCTTTGTACTATAGTGCAGAGTGGACATGTGGCTTTGCTCAACCACTGAAGATGATGTGTTGTCAAAGACTCATGCCAGCACTTGTTTCACCAAATACTTTGCTATGAGGAGCAGGGAATTCATCCTGATTATCAAAATTTGATGTTTGGAAAGGGCATGAGAAAATTTTAACTGTTATGTTTCCATGACAAGAGCTTTTCTTTTCTTTTCCAGTTGTCTTTATGATTTATCTTTGTCATTTGCCACATGAAAGGAAAGATTTTGTCAAACCTTTTGTGTTTGATTAGTCTGTCAATGCCCCAGGAAAGGCATTTCTATGGGGTTCAAGACAGGTTCCCATCGACTGATCCCAGCAGTTACAATGGAGCCTTCCCTAACTACTCAGCATTTTTACTTACTTCTGTACTATGTTTGCATTTAGGCGGAGCTTGTGTGACTCTGGTCACACATGGCACTCAGTGGTCATACCCTGGAGGTGGATAATGTCAGTATTACATCTGACGTAGCCTTTAGGATGGAGATGTACATCTGTGGTCTTGCCCCATTTACTGGTTCAACAGGAAGAAATCTTCCTTCTCCTTTGTTTGACAGCTGCCGTGTGGCTTATCACCTACAAGGTACCACCAAGTTCCTCCTCTTGCAAGGATTTTAGCAGTCTGGCCATGGTGTCTAAACTCTCTTCCACCCTCACTTTAGTCCTCCTTGGCATGGATTGTGTGTGGGAAGTTGGCATGGCTGCATTCCATCCAGGGAGTAGCAACTGCATTTCACCCAGGGAGTAGCAACTGTATTTTAGCCTATAATTTCTATACTGTTATAACTTGTTAGAATGTGAATCTTCCCAGTTTCCTCTATTTTTACCCTCAGGCATTTTGCCACACTCTTCATGAAATTACAAAGTACACTGTTTTGTATTTAATCATCATGAAACTTACTTGCCTCATCTTCATTGCAGAATATGCACACAACTGCAATTACTGCCCTGTGCAAATTGTATAGAACATAAACTATCTTGTATTGCTGAGGCCAGAATTTTTTTATGTAATCAACATGATTAAATGATAATCAGGCTGCAGTGATACTTTATGTCATCAATTAGGTAAGTAAAGTTTTAAAATAGGTGAAATAAGAACAACATTAAGAACACAGAGGTCAATTTTCTGTTCTTCACTGTGAATATATGAGTAATTGTAAACCAAAGTATTGTCTTGTTTTGAGTGTCTCTGGTTTTGGATGATTACTTTCAGGTACTGACTAATTTTCATAGTGTTAAGCAACTTCATGTCTCATTTAAAAGAATTTGAAGGTACAAACATCCACTATCTGTCTGTCCTAATAAATAAACCAACTTCTTAATACTATCCTAACCAGAGAAAATCACAGTGAAGTAACCAATCTTCTTCCAACTGACACACACACAAAAAAAATCCATGAAAATAGGGAGAAAGTGTAATTTGTTCTCATTCTGTAGTCACCACTGTTTCCCTAGTGCTGCATCAAACTTGCTAAACTATCCCCTCTGCAAGACAAAAGAAGAAATCAGATGTGTCTGTAAAGCTGAATACATTGCCACCTGATAGTACCTTGAGCAGGTGATGCAGGCACAGGTGCAGGGAACTCCTGTTGACCCTGTGTGAAGACAAAGCTCCATTTCCCATGTAATCAGAACCTACTTTGTGTTAGAATGAGAAATACTTTACCTCTCTGGATTATGTGCACTTTGTACGTACATATAAAAGATCAAAAATACCTGTTTACTTTTGAACCAGTGCTTTAGGATTCGGTTTCTGTGGTGACAGTTAATTAAACCATGTGGAAAATAGTCTTTTTTATGAGAAGTGGGGCAGACAACTACTGAGTTTCTTAGGGATTTGTATTCTACATCCCTAATCTTCCTTCCTGGTGCAGTAAGTATAGCTCTCTCCCAGGGGAGTATCTCTAAGCAAGAGAGGCTCATTTAGACCTGTTCATATATTGATCATCTGGCCAATACACGTGTCTGATGGGCCAGCTAGTTGCCTGCGATGGTGCGGTGCTTCTCTCGGGGCTTTCAGCAGCGATTCCCAGCCAGCTCTGGCACCGGCGTCGCAAAAGAGGTATGGTCCTGTATTCTGGAATACTGTTCCAATCCTGTGGGTCTTTGCCTTGGTAGAAGCATGAACAATGTGAGAAATAACGAGATAGAACTCCGGTGGGGAACTTCAACTGGGTTTTATTAAATCCACACGATTTCCTTCCACCCAGGAGTCAGCCTGCCGAAACCCGCTGAACTCCTGGGTTTTCCCCTTAAATCTGGGGGTAGGGGGTGGGGAGGATACAGCTTGGAACCAATCCAGAGTGGGAAGGGAGTGACCCCGAACCTAAACAACAACCCATAGAACAAATCAAGGAGGAAAGGGGGAAGGGGAACCTAGACCTTGCCAATCACTCGAAGCCTTCACCAGAACTTTCTAGACATCTGGGTGAGGCCCCGAAGTGACAGACAGGACCCAGGTGTCGCATAAATGATGATTGATTAATAACATTAACCAGGGTAAACCATAATGGGGTAAAACATGGGGTACATGGGGAAAAACATTGTGAAACAATATAAAACAAACAGATACATATAAAAAACTGGCAAAACCCCAAAACACACCACTACAGTTGCTGCCAGTTTGTTATGGGCTCTGCTCACCATGCATCTCATTTTTAGTAAGACTCTCTACCTAACAGCCCAATTTTAGGAAACTTCTAGATAAGCAATCGACTGTGTTTGTCAGATGGACAGAAATTATCCAAAAGTTTAAAAAGGTCCACCGGATGGAAAATCAAACATTCAAAACAATTATTTATGTTTTGTTCCTCTAAGAAATAAGCCAAAAATATATTTCATCAACATTATTTATGTCTCAATTTCAAGTACTCTGAAATTAAAAGATATAAAAATTACGTTGATCTTTGTAGAGTAGTTTTAACAACTTCGTGAATATGCTTTCTTTTTTAAAGATACTGTATTTTCCATCTCTGCCTGGAATTTATGTAATTATGAGAACTGCAACTTTTTGAAATATGTTAGAGATCTTTCTCTGAGATTTACACACAGAGGTCAAAGTCTCAGATTCAGGTCCTTGCAGTTCCCTGTGCTTGTGAACATGTGCACACACAAACACACACACACACGCTTGCACAAACAAAATCTTGTTGGTGGTATGTTTTAAAGAACCAGTACTTCTTGCAGAGGTATTTAAGATTAGTAGCTATTGATTGGGCTTGTTTCTGCTCTCATTTAATTGATGTAAACAGGGGTTAGACTAAATTAAATCAATAGAGAGCACTGACTTATGTTAGGTTGTTTTACATAGAGTTTAAACACTGAATGCTGATTTTTTTCATAATTTTCATGTGAATGGCAATATGTTTCAAAGTGATAAGTAGATACAGACTGTTGGAATATTGGTTGCAAATCCTAAGATTAATTCGGATGTTGTAAGGTCATTATGAGACAGTAATGGTATAAGTGGCAGCTGTCTTTGCATGTAGGACACTTTTACATGCCACTTCAGGTATTCTTCTAAGAAAAAATGCCTCTTGGGGATAAAATTTATCTTTTGCTGTTGTTCACTTTTAAGTAAATAACTATTAATTATAAGTATTTAGGATCCTATCTCTATACTATAAGGAGTTTTCATGTAAAGATTTTCAAGGACAGATATTAGACTGTTTAAATCAAGTGCAGTATTTTGAATTTAATCCAAGTGTCCCTTGATGTCTAAGACATTGCTTCTAATTTAGCTGGTTTATGAGGGAAATACATTTCTTACATGCCTCACCTTCTGAGCCCTCCATCATGTAATCTGGTAGATTTTGGTACCTAATAGGTGTAATGTCAGGTATTTCAATGTGGTCTTCAAGATGGATGCAGGCAATGGCTGATAGTCTCTGTCCTACTAGTGTATGTGAAAAAAAAAAAAGTCCCACAAAGAAAATATTATTTATTTTCCTCCTATAAAAATGTGTATCTTTCTGAGATGACATTTGTCCATTCCTTATTCTATTTTCCTTTGAAATAGGTACAAGAGGAGTGATCAGTTTTATATTCCAAATTGACACTGAAAAATGTAGTGCCTGAATATTCTGGGCAGAAACGATTTCATATTTCGGAAAACAATGAAGGGTATAAAAGGATAAAATCATGTCTTGTCCTTAGATGCAGAGATGTTTTAAAAATTTCTCTAATGGATGATAATAGCTCGATGAATGGGACCTCTAAGTCTAGAGACAACAACTATTAGTAACTGTAGATAGACTCAGCTGTAGGTTAAGACGTATGAAAGTGATGAAAACAAAATGAGCTTGAGTCTCATCTTTCACTTGGAGAAAATTGAGAGTAGTTCTCCTGAAATGAGTAGAACTGTATTAAAACAAAGATTTAGTCTATAGAAGAGAAACAGACCAGAAATAGTTATTCTGCTGTAATTATTTCCAAATAACTCCCATATGGACCTTCTGTTCTGGAAAATTGTCATTGTATTAAGAATAATTCTAGTCATTTTTTTTCAGGTAAGCCAGGCATAATGCCCTGATGTCAGAATTTTTTAATCTGAGGAGATCAAGTGGTTCAAACGTTAGCACAATGATACAGAGGTTTTGATATAGAGTTACTGATTTAATTCTAAAATATATTCACATAATCAGGAGCTTTTTGTTGGCTCAATTGGTAGGCTCAATCAATCACAGTATACTTCATCTAAAACACTTCATATTTAGTATCCTACTTGATGGAATCAAGTAAAAAAAGATTTGTTCTTCATCACTGAAAAAGATATATATTCTGGAATATAAGTGATCACAGACATTTTCTACCTGTAGAACTTTGATAGATGCAAAGCATATCTTTTTTTTTCATTATTTTAAAATCATGGTTCACACACATTGTTAAAACTTTATTTTATAGAGACATATCTATAAGAGAAAAAAGATAATACCTAAAGAGAGAAGAAAAGCTGCAAGGAGGCTGTTTTAATCCCCTCCTTCTTATGACTTTTTAAAACTTTGGGATGTCAGTATTGGTTGTCAGGTTATGGTATCTCCTCACACTTCTTCTGGGACTGACTCATTTCACAAATATGCCACTGTCTGTATGCCAAGCTTTTTCTTATTCTTTTGTAGGCATTATTAAAACCATCTTCTATAGTACCTGCACTGGCAAAGCAATCCTCATAGTGGCAGTGACACTCCGGCCTCTTTAGACAATTTTAGACACATGATCTACACTGGTTCAACAGAGGAGTGTAGAGGCAGAGGAGCTCCATCTCATCTAACATAGCAATCACACGTACATTTTTACATCTGAGCTAGTTCTCTATGTTTTCTCTCTAACTGAGGAAAGGAAACAGGCCCTTCTGAGGGCAATTTCCATAAGTTTCCCAGACATGCCTTGTGAGAAGCGGTAAGTGGCATTTCCAAAAAAAAATCCATTTCTCTCCATTGGCTATCAATTGAATCTTGGGAAGTAGGATATATTTAAATATCTATACTGTGGAAGCCTCAATTTACGTGAGAAAACTTAATTTGAGTGTCACAGTTTTACCCTTAAGGTGATCTTCTCTTGCTTTATAAGTGAGCTGATGACTTAGGAGACAGCCAGAGCAAATGTACAAGCCAGAACATGCAGATGTGTCATGTGTGCATGGTGGGCTTACAGCCATTCTGAGAACTGTTCATGCAGAGCAGCACTGGCAGGGCCAGCAGGTTGAGTGCAGGCAGGCAGGAAGATGCCTCTGTCCTGTCAGGTACTGTCCCTGGGCATGACCACCAGATTCTGCTGCCATGCTAATCTTTTCCAGTGGTTAGCATACTTGTGGATAGGTATCTGTTTATTTGCTAGCTCTAATCAGGGAGAAAAGAGTCTTATATAGTTGTTACATGTGTTTTGCATAGATCTGGCTGCAAAGAATTCAATTGCCCTGCTTTACTGATTAACTACCAGCATTTGTCTTCTGCCTTGCTTTGTTGTGTAGTTGAAGACCTGAACCTATCAGATTTTCCAACTGATCAGTTTGCTACTGACTCAGTATCATTAAAGTAAAATATAAACTTGTAAAATTAGCCCTACAACCTCCATACAAGAGTATTTCAGTATTGAGCCATGTTATCTAGTGCATTTTAGATTATTGGACTGTAGTACCCTGATCTTAAAATGTGTTTTTCAGTTCATAAAAGGAGGGTCAATCTGAGTGGAGCTGAAACACTACCTTTCATGAAAACAATCAAACAGCTTTTCTGAGGGGACATATACTGAATGGGACCAGTGGGATGACACAGACAACAAAAAAACAGTACTGTAGTTATTGGGAAATAATTTGTTTGCTGAGTTTAAAGATTTCTTTGTACATTAGAAAATTATCTTGAAATAGAGTGAAACATCTGTGAGAAATTAGTCAGTCTAAATCTGCAAAAGGAAGAAGTTTAGACATTAGACAGTCATTTTCTAGGGTGTTGAGATTTGTTAATGTTGATCTGTTCACCCGAGGAAATGAACATAACTTGCTAAAGATGTTTTATATGTCTTGCAAAAACTGGCTTTAAATTTAATTGAAGACTATTTCTCAGTATGTTAAATGGAAGTATACATCACTTTAAAACCTTTGCTCCAAAATATGCATAATAAAAGGTGTCATAAGAAAAACTGGTCGATGGGTAATGAACTCATTTACAGCTTGACCATGCTGAGGTTTAGGAAATGTGTTTTAATAGTTACATGCCAACTAGATTTAGCATGGAAGAAAAAAAATATATAGATAACTATAGATTAGGAACAAAGATGACCAAATTGCATTTCAGTTGCTTTTTTTCAGTATATTCAACTTTTTAATTGCAAATATTTCATATCTATTCGTAATTAGAACATTATTGTAGCAGAATAAAATCAAAACTTTCTTTAATTATTTGTGTAGACAGTGCAAATCTGTGTTAATCTGAGCCATACTTTCTTGGATATTAATGTAATCTGTAGAAAAAGGATTTTAGAATGAAGCAATAGAAGATAAGAGCATTAATTATATATTTTTTAAAACTTTTATACATGTGGAAATTAATTTATGGAATTCAGAAATTCCTTTGCCACATAATTGGCAAGTGATTCTCACCAAGAGGGCGGAATCAGTGCTTGCTTGTCAGGCTCTGTTCTCTGCTGATGTCTGCCCTGACAACACATGTTCGTCTTGGCAGGGTTTTGGAGGCAGTGTGGCAGTGATGCTTTCTGTCCCAGAGTTGCAAATGATGCTGCAATTGATGCATTGCTAACTTTGATGGCAGGCATGGACTACTACCATGGCTTTTTTCTTCCAGATGCAGTTTCCAGGATGAAGGAGCTGGATGTTGTACACACCCATATCTGTGTCTCTGTGTGTACACTCCTTAGCTGTTGGCACACAATTGTGTTTGAAGCACGCAGATGGGCAGCTCAGTTCCATTTACCTCTGGTGTGCATTCTGTCGTTGGCAGCTGATATGAGGAAGCCACAGGGACACATCTCCATACAAATGTGATTTTTAAAAGGCAATTTTCTTTTTTTATGGTGGCTTTACAGAGTTTTCACAAAATTTAATGTGCAGATGACTTGCTGCAGCATATTGAAAGTCAAAAGGCCTCATTCAACTTTTGTGTTTAACAGATTACATGATGTCTCAAAATTAAAATTGCTGCAATTATAAAATATTATTTGTGGTTAGAGACAGTGAACTTCTTTGCAGAGTTTGTATTTAATCATGCAAGATACTCAGCTGCTCTGAAGAAAATAAATTAGGCAGATATTAAAAACAATCAGTATAATTACTATTTAAATGCAGGTTTAAAGTTTTAATGCTTTTGAATTATAGTTCATTATCCTTACAGTGAGAAAAGCCTGAACATTGCAAGAAAGATTGCGAATCTTTGTTAATGTATTTATTGCTGTGCTTTGGTAGTGTTGCTCTGCTGAGCAGTGCTTGAGCTCTGTGTTCAGATATCGCTGTCTCTGGAGAGGGGAACCCTCCGTGGGCCAAGGAAATGTTCCTACCCCTTTGCCTCCCCTGTGCTGAGCTGTGCATAAGCTGAGGCAGTCTTCCTGTCTTTAATGCAGTGTCAGGAGAAGCAAAACTGCATCCAGCACTAATGGGGCTCTGGGCCGGTGGAAAACACTGGGAAAACACCCGTTCCATGTATCTTGCAGGATAGCAGGTGAAACAGAAATGTATGTATTTGGGTCATAGATGATCATGTTGACTGTGCTGATTTACTATTACTAAAACTGACTGAAAAGAAATTAAAAAATAGAGACATTAAAATTTTCATAAGTGTTCAAATATTTATAAATTCATTTTAAAGTCTTCCTTCAGTTAACTGAGCTATATGTAGCTACAAAGTCTCAGTAGTCTGTGAATTTATACGGTTAGTTGTTATAAAAAATAATACATTTACTCCTTAAAAATTTCAGATGCTGCCACTCTTCTTAACTCTGCAGCATATCCAGAATGGTAAATCCTTGTCACTCCTCATACTAGAGAATTCTTGCTTTTGCAAACACTTTCCACTTGACCTAGTGTTTGATCGTTATTTTATTGATTTGAATGATAGCAGTAATAGAAGAAACAATACAATCACTCAGAAATGTTTGTGGAATTATTCTTTAAATGAAAGATATTCAAAAATTGGAATACATGGAATTGCAAACAATAATTGAAATAGTATGATGAAATAATTCTAAGTTTTTCTCATCATGATGGAAAACCTCTGTGATTTTTAAGTGATGAGTGTTATTAAGTTAAATAAACTGAATAGTTTTTCAATAAAAATGTTTTTTAGTAGAACCCTAAATATGCTATTCCTAAATTGTACAGTTCACTTCAGTTATTTTAAAGTACCAAACTGCCTTAATTTTTATATTGAGCAATTTATAGGATCCATTATAAACATTTTGTTAATAACTTTTCATTTTCTATTTTTCTTTCAAAATAGTTAAATGGCTACAGACCCTTGCTGGGGATTTGTTTTTGCTAACGTCAGCATAACTGACTCACCATTCACATCATTCCAATCAAACTTTGACGATTCCAGAGGTTCAGGTGATTTTGATGTACTGGGAGTAGTTATGTGGGGTACTTTTGTATACAGACAAATTAATAAAAAAACTCCTTCTTATAAATGACGGTCACCTGTATAATAGCATCTACCTAAATAGGAAGGCATCAAGGACAGCTTTTTCTAAATTCATTTTCCTATAATTTTTTGTGATAAAATGTATCATGAAATCATCCCTAAGAGCCATAAAATTATCTTTTACTTGCAGATGTTTGTCTTGCATTCATTGTGCTTGACATGAACATCTTTTCCACATCTGTTTAAAAGAGCATCTTACTACATGGGATATTGGATTCATTTGTCTTGTTTTGAAAACCTTGCTACCCCCCAAAAATTGTTTCCTCTTCCCATTTAAAATATTTTTGAGTCTATCTCTTGTTCATGCAAATCTTGGCTCTGGACAAATTTAGATCTTATTTAGATGAGTCAGCTTCAGAGAGAATTATTCAATAAATAGATACCCTGGGAACTGGAAATCTAAAAGATTTTTTACATTTTTTGCCTTGGTCTGGCAAATCAGCGAATCAGGACAAAAGTGAAAATAAATCAGTGTAAATAATCCCTTTATAATGACATTTCAAGTTTTACCAGAAAATAGTATCACTGAGCATTCTTTAGTTGGGAAATTCTAGTCCCAGCTCTGCTTGCCACCTGCTGTATGATTACCAAGTCACTTCTCTTCCTCAGGTTTTCTGTCTGAAAATGGAGGTACTGATACTGCCTTCCATACTAGAGGGTGAGATGTGGAGATATACAGTCATAGAGTCATAGAACATCCCAGGTTGGCAGTAATCTCAAAAGATTCTGTGATCCATGTTTTCATGGAAAAGGGAGCCTAGATGACATTATGTAGCTCTCAGTCCAATAGCACCTTGAAAACCTTGAGCAGTGAGGCTCTACCATGTCCATGGGGACGTTGTTGCAGTGAATAATTGTTTTCACTGCCAAAAACATAGTCCTTATGTTGAGTTGGAACCTCTGCTGGTACAGTATTCACCTGCCACCTCTTGTCCTCTCCATATGGCTCCTTGTGAAGTGAGAGCCTCTGTCTTTGCAGCTGCTGTCACTGTCACTGTTAATAATTAACCACTTTTGCAAATTCTTTCTATTGTGGATTATCTCATGTAGGAAAGTCATTCTGACAAGATTTACAGAACATAGATCAAATGGAAATGTGACTAATCTTTCAAATTCCAGAAAATTAAAATTCCATCTCCACGTTATTGAAGCAACTGCTATGAAGATACGCTAAAAGAAATGATGAACTATTGAATAATATTGGAGCCAGGCTTCTCACATTTTACACTGTCATTACCAGTGGATCAGAACTGGGGAGAGAAAATTTAGTTGTGACATGCATAACAAATTTAACATTAGTTTAAGCAAACTCTCTGGGTTATTACTTTAGTAATCTTTACACAGATTATAATTATAAAATGTAGCCTAATTTCTCAGTATTGGTAAAAGTTATGAGAAAATCCTGAGTATATCGTATCACCACTCCTTTTATCTTTTTTTTTTTTTCATTTTGGATTTCTGCAATTCAGTTTCAATTTCTGTTATTCAGATTCCTATTGTAATCTCAAATTCACATTTTTCAAACTCCAGATAGCCAGAGCCACCCTAGGATCATGTTGTCTCATTGGCTCATAAATCATATGGTCTTTGAACCACCATCTAACATTATCATGAAACAGCATTTCAAAAGGATATAATTAAAAAAATAAAGTCATGTCATGGACTATGCCTTATTAATTTTATTCAATGACTTTTAATTGTTTCCAGGAAAATAATTAAGTTACTTGGCATGACTTCCCTTTTCCCTTTTCCCTTTTCCCTTNTCAAACTATTATTAAATTGTTAAATTTTTAGTTTTATTCCTGGTCAATAATAGCTATGAAGTTTGTTCCAAATGGCCAACATTAAAGATTCTTTCTCAGTCTCTTTGAAAGGCTTCAAAGGTTTGACAGCTTATCTTCCAAATTTTCAGTGCATAGGTTCATTTGGATCTATTTCAGTACAAACTAATGTTGAGCTAAGGGATTATTATATTTTTGAAACAAGAATGAAATGAAACATTTAATTTTTTGAACTTATTGTAATAATTGAATTTACTGTAGTAATTTAGATTGTTTTATTGTAAAAATACAGAGATTAAAGAAAGAGGAGGAAGCCTGTAACTAGAGCCAGTAATGCCATAAAAATTATTCAGAGGAGTCAATGAAACCACGTGCCAAGTTTAGAACCATTTCCCAACACATTTAAATGAACTTTAGACCTGACAAATGATGAAGCATTACAATCAGAATGTGCTATAAGAATAAAGAAGGGAGAATTTGGGTACTTCAAATGCTGTCAGTCTAAAATCTACTATTTTAAGTACAACATTTCTGTTAGGTGACCTACCCAAATAAAAAGTCAAAGTGTCTTGGACAGCAGAAGAGCCAATGTTTTCTGCCCTCCTGACAAAGGAAAGAAGCTTTCCCTGACTGAGAATCCTATATCTGATTAAGCCCTGACCATGTAAGACAAAATAGTTCATAGGATACCTGCCAAAGTACCAGCATAATCTGCTTTATCTTCTCTTCATGGTAATCAATGCCCACTGGTTCAAGGGAAAGCAGTATCTAGGAACCACGTAGTGCACCAAGAAGAAAATATCATTTTTAACTCTTGCAAGTAGCAGAAACATTGTTCATAAAATATAAACATATAAACGGTGTAAACAAGCACAAGGAAATATCAATCAGTATTGCTTATTTCATATGCCTGGTTTCTTTTTTGTACTGTAAAATCCAACATGAGATACTTCAGTTTTTATTGTGGTGTCCCAAGATCTTAAGGGGTAAGTGAGATCTCAAAAGGTGAAAGGATGGTGAGGCATCCAGGAGCAGAAAATGTTGTATCAAGCTATGCTACATGCATGTTACCTGTCATGAAATGATACGAATTCCAAAGAAGGACCAGAGGTGAAATTATGTTTTCAAATGCACCTATAATTTTGTCCCAGTAAATGTTAATGGTAGCAAAATGATGCCCATATAAAGTGCTGCAGACAGTACTGTACAATGTATACTGTATAACTGGTGTTACTTTTTTTGTGGGCTACACCACCCTGAACTGATGAATCAAACCCATATTTTTGGTAATTAAATTACAAGCAGTGTATATACTAAGTGTTCTATTTCTATTTTTTTAAATTGCTATTTAACAGGGACCTGGTATGCAGGTGTGCTTTAACATGCACTGGTAGGTGTCTTTAGAAGCTTTCAGTTCTTCTTGTCTTTGAAGTGTACTTCTCTGAATGTAAATGTTTTGTTGCTTAAAAAGAGAAGATATTTAAACCCGAACTCATGTTCATAAAGAGATGGAGTTACTTTAGTTTGAGGTTAACTTGCTTCAGAATACAGGAGAAGCAAATGTCACCATTTTCATGAATGGCAAGAGGGATCAGGTTGTGTTCTGCCTAAATAACCCAGTCCTCTTTTTCCTTAGTAGCATCCATCACACTCTGAAATACCTATCTACCTACCATAATGAATATATCTTTTGGCAGTGATCCTCTCTTGCTTTTTACTTAAATCAGTCTTTTTAATGTACTCAGCAAATGAAAAAACTAATTGTCATGTCTGGGACAGTATAATTTTTAAGTGGTTAAATATTATGAATACTATTTCAAATATTTGAATACTATTTCAAAATAGGCTTAATGGTATTGGTTGTTTGGCATCTTCAGACGCTGTGGTCATGCACTTCATTTAGCCCCTATGCCTAGATGAGAAAAGCAGAGAAGCAGCAGCTCAATTGTTCTCACTGTTGGTTCAGCATCAAGCATTTTGTTCACATTTCTGCAAAGAAAACAATCTCTGAGATTGTTCCAGACAGCATTGTCCTGTTCCATCCACCCCCACATCCGGCTCCTCAGAGGTAAAAGTGTCAGCTGTGAACATGATTAAACCTATCCCATCATTTTTCCTTGGTCATTCTATAAACACTACCCAGAAATTTCCAGCTGTTTTAGCAACCATCTGTAGCCCTCAACACTGAAGCAGCCCTCAACATTTTAGGAGTTGAGTTTTAGTAGTCAAGCAACTGTCTTCAGTTCCTTAAGGAAGTACATGAAGAACATTGTCTAAAACATATATTTAATATGTGAATTGTAGACAATCTTCATCGTTCCACAGAGAACTGTGAAAAATTAGTCATGATGGCTTTTTTCCTCATTGCAACTAAAAGTGGAATCTTATTCTCCTGTCAGTGTGCAATGAAAACTTTTCAGCAATCAAAACTCAGTTGTGTTAGACTTCAGACAGGGGGAGCATAAGCCTAAAGAAGTCAGTTTTCTAAGATCACTTAATAAAGAACAGAAGTTGTCTTATTAGGATGTGAAAATCATTAGAGTGGCTTGATTCAGATGACTGAATCTTCCCCGCCCCAATACCTTTCCTAACACAGAGACCTAGAAAACTGAAAAATTGCTAATTGTTTATTCTTAAAGTGTTTTGAGTTGGATTTTTTTTCACTAATGGGTTCTGCAGATTTGCCCTCAATTTTAAATTAATTTTTTAGTAAAGTGCTGTGGTACTGGAATAAATTAAATATGCATTTTTTTTTTCAGCAAGGACTAAGAGATTGGAATGGGAAAGTCTTTCACTTTGATTATTTTCTTAAAAAGTAGAGTTACTGTAGCTTTATTGTCATTAAGAAATAGGTAAAATGGAGAAATGTTATACACAGTTTGTGGAAAAGTCGGATGTTTTTCTTATGTAAAAACATTCTGTATGTTCAGAATATACTATTCTGAAATTCCAACACAATAGGCATCAAGTGTTGTCTCTGAGACTGAGAGTAAAATAGTGTACAGCGAAGATGTTCATGCTGTTTTTCATCTGAAACTGGCATAGTGGTTATTCTGACACAATTCAGAGGAACTTTTTGCCATTTTCAAACATTTATCATAAAGACTGGAATTAGTGTTGATCTTTCATAACTTTTTTAGGCATATGTGTTTAAGCATAGAGATGTGTTCTTTTAATATAGTTCATATGAGGGTTTTTTTAATAACTCCAAATGATTTTGATTACTTATTTAAAAATGGAACTGGTTTTAAGACTGCCATTTCATTTTGCTGTATCAATGACATCAGTGCTTCAGGTTGTCCTTCTAAAGTGGCAAGTTTCAATAATGCACATTCATCATCAAACAGATGGTCTGTAATACTGTAGAAAATTATGATCTTTTTAATTCCCCTTAAGTGATTTATTTTGTTTAGCTGTTTTATCGGCCAGCACTAAGTACTGCATATAGATAAATCTGTTTCTGAAGAGGCAAGGAAGTCTCCTTTTCTTCTGCTTGGGTGGCTGTAGGCATGTAGTGGCATTTGCAAAACTGCTGAAATTTTCAGTGTCCCTTTTGGAGATTTATTTCTTTTTAGATTCTTCAGTGTATTCAATGCTGCATTCAGCCTAGTTTTCTCCATTTTTGATTTTGTTGGGAACAATGAATAGGATTACAGGGAGAAAGTCTGCCAAATGCCATCTCCAACTACCTTGCAGGGCTAGTGGTGTGACAAAATATGTAATTAAGACCTGCATTAGTTTGCTTACTAGCTGTGCTGGTAAGCAAATGGAATTCTGAATTCAGTAGATCAGTGAACTATGCCACTTCCTTTTCTGTTAATTTTACCTTCTCTTGTTGAGTGTACGTATTTTTAAAACACTCTGTGTCTTGGTCAGTATTTTTCACACTCTCAAGTATTATGCCTACTAGTTTTAGCAGGATATTACAGCTATGGTTGCAGGTCATAATAGAAACCTTCTTTGGTGTTCAGACCAATAAATAAATTAGAAGACGGGCTTTAAGCTCTGTATGAAAAATGAACTGAAAGTAGGGCAGAGAAAGAACAACCTTTGTAAGGAGCCTAGCCTGGGGCTAAAAGTTCATTGTGTATTTCAGAACATGGTGCAACAATGGTATGAAGTTAGTGACTGAGGATTTTCACTGCCTCAGGATACTGGTGATTCAGCTGCATATAATGATCGGGAATGCTAAGAATGCTCTAAATAAATCCCGTGTCCATAATTTGTAATTTCTTACTGGAGCTATGGACAGGATGAAAGGCCTGACAAGGGTTCATAGCCAGCAGGATGAAGTATAGATCTCGTTGCTACACTGGGGAACACAGAGTGTATTTTACTCATGTGATTATATAAAAAGATGAAATAAAACCACAAGAGAAATAAGGCATGAATTGATGACATATAAAATATTTACTGATAGACTAAGAAAAGAACAAAATTTGCAAATAACACACATTCTCCTGAAAATCAGAGGTGTTTAAACCACCTTCTATTTGAGAGCCCTCATAGTTCAGTGTTCTGTTTGTTTCTGAAGTACATTTTAAGGTGTCCTATCAGATCCTTCTTTCTGCTCTGTATGTTTTACTTCTCAAACCATGGCAAACAATGTTTATGGGTCTACATAAAACAATTTGAAAAACTATAAAATGGTTAGTCTTTATTCATATGCTTGCAATTTTCAGCAAAATTAATTTGTTTGCACTTCTTGTTTAGCACTAGATTTCTAATCTGAACTATTGAATTAGGATTTTACTGAGATGTGATGTTTCATCCTTTTCTGCTTTTTAAATTTCTCAGGTTTTGGTTTTCTACTTCTTTCATGAACATCTCCAACTATTAAATATTGTATTGAAAAGGTTGTTACTAGGTTAAAATACAGGAACACTTAACATGTAAATGCTTCTTTGAACAATTGATATATGAACTACAATATTTTGAATTATAAGTGCTTGGCATTTCCTCTTTCACTAATGTGATCTCTGTGGAAAAATACCAGCCACTTGTACACAGAGGAGTTCCATGTGTATTATTCACAGTAGTGGCTGTGTTAATGCTGTTCATGGTGAGTTTTGCTTAGAGGCTGAGCGAAATAGCCTGCAAGAGTGTATGGTTATAATTTAGTTACACATCTGAAAAACATAAACTGCTCTCCCTGCCCAATGCCCCAGTAGAAAAATTTCCCCGTGATTAAGATGTTCATTGAAAATAAAAAGAATCCCTCTAGTTCCATTATTATAAATAACTGATTTATTTAAATTGAGATACTGTTTATTTCTCTTCCTATTTCAGTATTTCTCATCTCAGCTTCCTCAACATAAAATCCATAGCACCGTCTCACCTAGAAATGTGAAATTCCGTCATGTGAAATGCACTTTCTAACCTGCTGCTACACTTCTGCACAAATGTCAGTCAACTTTTTAAAATAGATTCCTTGGGGCAGTTGGCATTGAGCAGGCAGCCTACTTAGATTGGCTAAGCTTAATTAGATAAATTAAAGAATTCAGTTTATGCAAATGTCCTGGGTTATAGTCTATTCAATTTCATCTGCTGAAAAACAGTTGGGGGTGGGTGCCTTTTGATAATGGGCCAACGGTCAGTATCAGGTAGAGCATTGTTCTTATCTTTCTCCATAATGGGCCATTAACACTCTTCCCAAGCCGTCTCCCCTTCCCAACACATACCTACATCCTAGCGTACCTATTGTGAGATGCTCCACCCCGTGGGAGGAGCCAGCCATTCTTACCTGGATAAAGCTGGAACTTTAAACGAGCACAGTGTCTTGCTTCATCCGGTTATGGGAGGAAGGCTGGACCCTTCTCACCACCTCAGGACCCCTTTCTTTTCTGCTACTGGATCATTTCTGCCTCAGCGGAGCTTTACCTGCCATTCCAGGAGGACTCACTTTTGGACTGCTTTCGACACCCTGACTAACAAGGTTGTAGCTTTGACCCTGTCAGGGGTTTTCAAAATTGTTGTTTGTTTGTTTGCTGGTTTGGTGGGGTGGTTTTGTTTTCTTTTTTCTTTTCTACCACATTTGTATTCTTATATTCTTAGTAAAAAGCTGTTATTCCTACTCCCAAATCTTCGCCTGAGAGCCGTTAATTGCAAAATTAGAATTTGGCGGGGGGTGAGGGGTTTACATCCTCTATTCTAAGGGAAACCCCAGTTTCCCTGGCAGATACCTGTCTTTCTAAACCAAGACAGCAAAATAAAGCTATTAATCTGGGAGGAAATCGTTGTTAGATCTTTAAACTTCAAAATGTAGTGGCTCCTGATAAGAAATGCTATACTTTGTCAGTTGGCTCCATAAGGAGGTGGAGGAATAGTTCTTACACTCTGTGGTATAACTGTGCTCACACAGGTAGTGGTGTCAGGAGTACAAATACTCCTGGTCAATGGGTGAGAATGAGGCCAACAGCCAGCAGGCAGTGTGTGGGGATGAGAGATGCTGAGACACAGGTGAGCTTTGCACAGCAGTGGCACTCTGACTCATGTGCCCTGCTCTGAACCTTCACCCCAGCCTGTAGCCTGTCTGTTCAGCTATGTCGGCCTCACAGTTGTATTCCTTGAAATGCAAATTTGGTAATTTATATGTGAATTTATGTACTTGCATGGCTGTCTTTGATCCAAATAATACATGTTTTATTTCTTAAATAGTTTGTGTGAAATGTGTACTCTCCAATTACATTCATTCTCTTATTCTGGTTTGAAGAGAGCTTTTGAGCACACCTAAAACTGCTCCAAACAGTGGCCCTGTAAAGTGGGCTTCATGGAAGAGAAGAGGGATGAACATGTCCCTGTGCAAAACGGGTTGCAGAGTCTTCGGGCAGAGACAGACAGACAGACAAGTAATGTCTGTCCAGGGCCTGTGACATGTGGGATGTGTAACCATATCCCTGAATATCCTTGCATGGGAGCTCATACACATTTTCCTATGGTTACATCTAGGTACAAACTAGCTCTAACCTGTTTAAGAGAAGGGCTTTTATTTGGTTTCCTACAGTTGTAAGTGGCCTGGAGTCACATACAAAGCGTGAAAAGCTGGGCAAATACTTATCTGCTATGTAGTTTATGCTCATGTCTGGCTTCTGAGACTGTGTTAATTGTACAATGTTTAAAGTCATTTAGGTTATGGCCTTGTGAGCTGTTCATTAATTAAAATGCAGGAAGTACCCTAGATCAATTCTGAAAACAAGATTTATCCTCTGTCACTTTGGTACTTCCAGAAAGAGTTTCTCTCAAGTTCTTCATCAAAAATCTTCCTATTTCAAATTAGCACAATACTCAGCTTTTCTTCTCTAACTTTAGACTGATCTTGAGTTAGAGCACATTTAGTTTTGAGTTAAATTAAGCATACTTGTGCTGTATCTTGGATGGCAATTGTTAAATAGCTGGTAATTCTTAAATAGCTAGACATTTCATTATAATGCTGCTTTATCTATCAGATGAAAAACTTCACCAATAGAAATTATGCTTACAAGTGCTAATTTCCTTTATTAATGTTCTTAAAGAGTAAAAAATATAAGTCACAGGAAATTTGCAAAAAGCAAATTTCAACATTATAATAATATGTTGAATTGAGAAGCCCCTTATAGATGTTTCTAAAATCATGATGAAAAGACAAAAAACTGGGAAGGGAAATATAGTTCCATTATGATTAAAGGAGAGAAGGATTTGTGTGTTTACATTTACAATATATAGTACTTATTATATACTGAGTTCAATGCTAAACAGTTTACCAACCTTCTTCATTATCTTAATTTCTCAGCAAGATGTTAATGTTTTGATTCATGTTTGTGGTTTTTAGAACTGAGTCAACACAGCAGGGAGCACTTTAAGAGGGAATGACCTGCCTCCTCCTAAGCTGCTTTCTTAAGTAGGAGGGTATTGGTTGCTTTTCTGCACATATTACTTCCAGTAATCATCCTTCCCCAAGGTTTGGAAATGGTGAGCCACTGCACTTTGGACCAAGAGTCAAAGGGGGGGTCATTTCACGAGGCAGATGGGGAAAAGCTATTGCTGCCAGGAATTTGTCCTCTTTCAGTGAGCTCATTTTTTAGCAGATTTGCAACATTTCTGTGCTAAGACCAGAAAGGCACAGTAGTTATTTTGTGCCTCATTTACCTCTAATATCTCCTAATTATTGCTGGAGGGTTCTAAAATAGATACATGGCAATAAAGGAATGCACATAACTTTTTTAATTTCTAATAGGGTAATAATAATACATTTAGTATTTATTACATTAATGGCTGGTAAAGGATAACTCAATTATTTCAGACTCCATTTAATAGGATATCATTCAAACGGGTAACTCAAACAGCTCATAACTTACAAGATTAGAATATGACAGCAGATAAAGCTGAAAGAGAGTGGATAACAAAGATAATTAGAGGGTTTAGCAGAAAAAAAGTATAGTGAAATACTTGGTTGTTAAGCTTTTTATTACTCAATTTTTGCCACTGTGTATGCCAGCAGGAGAACCTTAGGAGTGAAGGAGATGCTGGTGTTAGGGACTCCGAGTGGGAATTCTTTACATGTAGAACCATTTACTGTGACTGGCAGCCAAAACATAGAGGCTGGCCATTCAGGAAGATAATATGATAGGGATAGTGCAAGTAATTTTGTAAGAGCTTTGCAATTTAGGAAAAGAAGTACTGGGTTCAAAGGGTAAAAGTGAGATCCAGTGATGATAAAGAAACTTTAAAAAATTACATATTAGTGGGTGCTAATATAGAAAATTATTTTACTTACCAGCATTTTAAAATTATTAAAATATGAATAATCTAAGAGTATGTTAAGCACTTGAGGCATCAAGGTCAGTAAGAAATTGATGACTAAGTATTAGAGGATAATTCTTGACAAATAAAAATAAAAGGGGGAGAAGTTATGAGATTTGAACAGTTAGAGATTTTTCCCACAGAAAGCAATGGTTTGCTTAGTGGTATTTTACTCCATAGCTAATTAATAGCCTACATGAAATTGTTGTAATTAATTGTCTGCTCATTAATATTCCACAAAGGAGGATGCAGGGTTTCAGTACAGAAACTCCTGCAAAGAAAGATCCCAGTTTGATTACAATGAACAGTAAAGCAAGAAAGAAAAATCATTGTTAATTATATTTAACACCACGTTAATTCTTTCCTATCTTTCTGGAAAGAGACATGTCATGAGATATCTCAGGGTTTATTGTCATGAGTTGCAGCAATATTGTTTTCATACTGCTACAGGCAGTTTTCCTTTCTGCTTTTGGATCAAACTTCTCAAACTATTATTTTAAGTATGTTATAGGGTTTCCTTCCTTTGAAGAAGGTCTTAGTATTTGTGTCTTAGTATTTGTATCTTAGTATTTGTATTTTGTATCTTATAGATTAAGAAATAGAAAACACAACCACAATGCCACTAACTAAAATAAAATTTTCATTTAAACTAAAGAGGCAAAATGGTCTTTAATAATATTTTTGTACATTTAGGTCTTGCTTAAAAATTAGATTAGGATATTCACTTTAGGATTAGATAAGAGATCAATGCTGAACTGTGTCCAAAACTTGTATTCATACTAGTTACTGCTGGAGTCCTCTGGATTGTTTTTAAGAGAATTCAATCAACTTGGCTTGAAAATAAGCATGCACAGAACTGGCACAAAATCAAAACTGAAGGATGAATTGGTCAGAGAAATATCCTGTTCTTAATTATTTCTACCTTCCCCGATTTGATTTAAGGTTCCAATGACTATTTTATCTTGTAAGGTTTGTATATCATGTGCAGGCATTATTTTAATGCCTATTCAGTTATGTATCTTGCCTCTTGGTTGACAATTAAATAAACAAGAAGGGCATCTTCCAAATGATAAACTACTACATTAATGCCTAGAGTACATGAAATTTAGTGATAAATCAGAACTGTTATCTTTCAGCTGTGTTTCCTGTGATTTGTTTTTTAAGTTCCTATAATATATGAAGTATGCACAAACATTTTATATACTGGGGAAAAAAAAGAAGGAAGAAAAAAAAGGCTGGTAGGATTTTGTGTCTTTCCTTAGTAAACTGTCTGTCCTTAGTAAACCATTAAAAACTTGGCACTGATGTAAAAATACATAAAATCAAGAAAATATTGGAGTATGTTGGGCAATTATTAAATACAGTTGGATGAATCTATTTACTGGCAATACATATGTAGTCTGTAAAAATAGTCCTTTATAAGATTTTAGGTCTTTTTTTATTACATGGGGGCTAATTTATTCATTTAGTCATCACTTTTTATTATTGAAAGTGATTTATGACTCTATTTATTACTCAGAGATTATTATTAATCTTCTCCCTAGTAATCTTTGCCTCTAAAAACTGCTGACATGAGATCAGTTTGGCCAATTTCGTCAGTGCACTAGAGCTCCTACTCCTGTTGGCTTTGGCTTAAGTAAAACTCAGTTCAAAAGAGAGGTAATTTGACCCAAGCTGAAAAACTTGTGTGTCTCAGTCACTGGTCTGGCAAGACCAGATCCCTCAGAATGCAGACTACACGGAACTCTCATTAAAATATTTGACCCACAGGGTATGTTCAGCAGCAGAACTCTTGGCAATGTAAGGTTTCCAGGTTGCTTGACTCACCAGGATTGCTGGGATATCAGTAAGTATGCAATCTATCTCATGCTTTTAACTTTAAAATATGAAAGAAAACAAGTTCTGGAAGATGAACACCTTGATGAAAAATGTTCTACAATAAATATCTCCCACTCACTTTCCAATGATGCATAGATATTCTCTTCAAGTTTTCTGATCAGATTCAATATGAATTTTTGAACTAAATTATTTTTCCAGTTTTTATTGAATAATAATTGCCTGCAAGCTTATATGTAGGAAGTAGTCCTTGCTTTAAGCCTAATTCTATTGTTTAGAAAAGTACCTTTCATGTAACATTTTGCCATTAGCAGCTTTCAGCTGTGTAAATATCATTCATAGCTATGAAACTTCACAAAAGTATAGAATGCAAAGATCTCAAAACAATTAATTTACTGCTGCAGTTATACATAACTTTTTTGTGTGTGTGTCCACTTTTCTGTACTGTTAAAGCATTGTATTCATATGTGAAGAAGTCTTATAGTAAACTATTAAAAAATACTCAACAGTATTACTCCTGAAAATCAGTATATTGTAGTTTGCATAATCAATTTATTTCTAGATGGTGACTTTCTAAAAAAAAAAAATAGAATATGCAAAAATTGCAAATCATTTTTTTTTGTAGTCTGCAAACTCCTCTACATGCATCTCTTAACCTATTAAACCTAATTATAATAAGAAAATAATTCAGAATTAATGTGGCAGAAGCCATTTAGGAATACTTCAGCCTAAACCTAAATGGCCTAATATCCCATACATCTTTACAGCAGTTACAGAATAATGATATAATATCAGTCTACGTATTCATTTCTTTTTCCTTTTAGTACTGCTACCAATTAGTGTTATTGACCACTCAGGCTAGGTAAAGTATTTGGGACCTAAAGAAAAATGCAGTTCTTCTCAGTGCTATATCTGGGTAAATACACACAGCTAGGCCCTTCTTCCCACCTCTGAAAAACATGAGGGTGAGGGGGTTTCACCTTTATGAAAACTACTGTGCTCTAAACAACCGCTAGTTAGGAGACACATCTTATTTCTTCATTTTAATTACAGAAGGTGGTTTTTCCTTCTTGAAAAAATCCCTTCCTGTATCCAGATGACTATAAAGAAGCTAAACATACTTTTTTAACAAATTGTTGTCCATGTAGTTTACCAGTGGTTCAGTGCAGTTTGTGATTCATACAAATCTTGGACTTCATTTTTCCCTAGGAAATATTGACATTATGAAAAATAATATATAAGTGTATCAGAACTGAGAAACAGCTACATGGAGATTTTTTCCCCTTCCTCTTCCCTGTTCAGAAATCATTCTCATCTGGTAGGAGGCTGGACTGTATCCTGGAAGTGTCAAAACATTTCACAAAATCATGTTTGCTATTTTTTAGACTTCTTTTAGATGACAAAATTGAATTTAGAAAGTTACTTTATTTTTGATAGCTTATGTGATCCAATGTAAATGAAATTTCTGTGAATACTTGGTCCAGTACTGTAGGAAGAGATTATCTTGCAAATAGTTGATGTTTTATTACATAAGGCATTAGTATCCCATTGTGGAGAAGGTGGACAAACATTGCTTAAATTTGTAGGAAAGTTACTGAAACAAACTAAACTTCCATACTGGTCATAATCGGTGCGTATTTATACTCACAGAAATAAGTTTATTAGAGTATGGGATGAAGAACTAATAGAGAAGGCAGTTTCTGAGTGCTTTCTAAGATTATTTTATTCTCTCTTTTTAAAAATTGATCAAAATGAGGAATACTTCTCATATCACCTCAAATATAAACATACAGCAGCAAAATAATTGCTCAATTAGATGTTGTACCAGTTACACAAGTATTCCAGAAATTCCCTGAACAGGTTTGGAGTGAGTCCTGTAAATATAGAATAAATACTTTTCATCCCCTATTCTTGGTATCTTCTTAAGGTCATGGTTAATTCCTTAGTTACCATTATCTTTATTTATAAAAGATAAGCTGTTTAAAGCACTGATTCACACTTAGAAGTGATGTTTCCATCCTTTGTCATCTGGTGATATTTAGGAATGGTGAGAATTCTTACTAACATGTTATCAATTTGCCTGAGTTTGAGGAAATGCAATGTGATCAAAACCATCTGGTGATACTGCAGGTATAAAAATATTTGCCATATATATGTTTTTTTCTCCATAAAATCTTAACATGTAAGTTTTTTTTAAGAAATAAAATTTATTTAAATATTTGATAAAAGGAGAAGACATGAAAGACATCCAAGAGGTGATCATGTAAATTTCTCAGTGCTGAAATTTTAAAAATATTTTTTTAAAAAAGGATTTTCAATTTAGAACTTCCTCAACTTAACATGTCTGCTCAAATCTATTATAATGGCAGAGAAAATCATCCTCTGTTCAAAGCAAGGAAAGGAATCCAAGGGGATAAAAAATGAAATTTTATTCTTGAAATGTCTGGAACAGGAAATATATAAGTGCATTCTCTGTTTACTGTGAAAGCTTATTCTTTAGTGCCTTCTGGGAAAACTTTGGGTATCATGAAAATTTTTACAATATCTCTTAATGATGTTAATCATAGCACATGTCTTCATTCTACTTCCCGGATTGAAGAGGCAAATATGAAAGGAAAGATACTTACTGGGATGGCTCTGGTTAAAGGGTTAAGATCTGGTTAAGTGGTAACATCATAGAGAGAGATGCCTGTACCTGAATTAAGGTGCAAACACTTATTGGCTTCTATGCTGAAGCCAATAAAATGGACTTTATTTAACTGTAAATGTGAGATACAAAGAGAGACCAGAGAGAGAGAAATAGAGAGTGAGAGAGAAAGATTAAATAGAACAGCAGTCACCACCTCTGTGGATCCACCAGTGTCCTGTTGGTCCTCTTCTTTTGGTCCTCTCAGTGGTGGGGGTTCCCCAAAACATAGAGTTCAGTGGGTTAATGAATTTCAGGTATACAAGGGAATGCCCAGACAGCTCCCCTGTGGGGAGGGATGTTTCGCACCATCTTTTGCAACACTGGATCTTTGCAACATTTGTGGCTCACCTGCAGTCCTCTGGCAAAAGGCCTCAGAAATGAGTCTGGGGGCGCTTTTGGAGTCTTTGTTGGTTTGTGGCATCTTCTAAGTGGTTGCAGCTGCCTCTCAGGTCAGTGTAGCTGAGTCAGTTATGCCCCATCAGAAGGGATGAACACTTTCAGGACTGTCTGTGAATGTGAACGTCTTGTGTGAATTTGACATTCATTAATTCTTCTGGAAGTCTGTATGAATTAAAGTTGTGAGGTGAAGTCACGAGATCTAGTCATTTGGGCTTTGTGTAAGTTTGTTGGGGCTGGAAAATAGCACTTTTCAGTGTGTTGCTGTTTGGGCATCACTGGTACACAAGACATTTCTGTTGCCTTACTGCCTTAGTCATTTACCCTTTACTTTCTTCTCTGCTCAGTCATGCATATTGAATTAGTTAGAATTTGTTGAGTACATTTAACATGGGCTTAATTAGGTCAATCATTTCAGATACTCTCTCAGCATTTTTGCCAAGCACATGATGCCTAAAATAGTTTCAGGATGTTCTAATATCTATTAATGAACCTATTTGGGTGTTGTGCTGTTTTGGTTGTTTTTAAGTAGGATGTTTGTCAAGGCTGAATTTTGTTACAGGAACGGATATAAAAGAGACTTAAGAAAATTTCAGTCACTTGCCTATTTTTATATTTTTTAAAGAGCAAATTTTTTTTTTTAAAAGTGTTTATATTTGGCCTGTCTAGGTCCTTCAAAGTATGAGATGTACTAGAAATATTCTTAAAAAATAGATATAGTCTTAAAAAAAATTAATTTTAAAGATGAATGTCAAAGTAGGCCTGATGAAAGCTACTGCATTTATTTTTCTTTAATACTACTTGTCTTTTAAAGTTGAATACACTGCAAATTTTCTGTCTTTAAAAGTAATGTCAACTCAAAATTAGGAATGCTGTCATTCTTTACAGCACCAGAAGCTCTTTGAGTAGATTTTTTCATATAGTTCATTTATCAGCATGCAAGTACAAATAAGATTTCAATTGGTTTATTCTATGAAAATGCTATGATTCTGAAGACAAAATTATCTGTTCTTTTTTTGAAAATTCTTTTTTCTCAAGAGGAATTTAACACATTGCAGGAGACATAATCCTAGATTCCCCTGTGATTCAGATAGATGTTACATCTTGTCCTTTTTGAAGAATTCCTGAGTTGCTGATATCAACTACCCTTTAAAATAATTCTATTAATTTTTATGTTTGTGCATGAAAATACACAATATTTGCACCAGCCTCACCACTGCTGATTCTTACTGAACACAGAAAATTATTGTGTCTAAGGCTTTGTCTTTAAAATTGTGTCTTCTTTGACCTGTGTTTCAGAAGAGATCTATTCCTTTATGAAGTAAGGCTCAGTAAATTAGTTCTGGCAAATTGCTTGGCTTACCTTGCCACCTAAAACCCATATCAAATACTTAAACAAATGCACTTAAATGCATATATAAAATAAGAGTACTAAATTTACCAAAATTCAGAATACTAAAGTAGTTTCTATTATCCGTAATAATAACTGCCTTATGGCCACTTTTAGTACCATTCCAGTATTTTTCTCTTAATTTATCTTGATTTAGGAAAAAATAATTGATCCATAATCTTCAATTTAAAGGAAGGTAATTGTATATATCATAACCTCTTGTTTGTATCCATTTAAGTCTTTTCTATATATAAAGATAAATATATTTAGAGAGATACTTATATACCTGCTTATTTATTTATTAATTATGTGTTTACTTATATATACCTCTATATAAAATTATATCTGCTCATATATCACCTATATATATATGTTAAACATTGGGTTTAACCAGATAATTGTTCTTGAGGAAGACTTTAGAAAGACTTGAGCAGAATTGTATTACAGATTTGAAAAGATGAGACTGAAACCCAGCTTTAATAAGAATGCAAATGAGAATTACTAAGGTTCAGTGAAGGTCATAGCAGCTTAATCATCAATTTATGTCAGCAACTTCTCACAAGTAACAAATGAGTTTTAATAAAAACTGTTGTCTTAATGGATTAAACCACAAAATCATGATTGCTCTAGAATTTGACCAGCTGTCCTCTCACACATGTATGTGTTTGACTCTTTTATCTGCAAATTTAAGAATAATCTGTTTAGAGATTGTTTATATTTTTAATGAACATTTTAATGACTTTGTATAGCCTTCTAAAAGGAGTTCTGAAAGCATGTTCTGGTTGTGCCTAAAGTATTATTTTTTCCTGGAAAAAAAAATTTTACATTCTCAGATGGAACAGTAAATTGTTTGAATTAAAAATAGAGAGGTTGCATGGATATGCTTCTTTTATGTTGAATAAAAAGTCCTTGATTTCCTAGGGTGAAATCACTGAAATTTAATTTGGATCTCTTTCTACCTTGTAAATACATGCCTAAAACTATGTTATTTTCAAGAACAGAAATTTATCCTGAGAAGTAAAATAGAAAATAATCTTCTTTTTACCTAGACATTTATGAAACCCCAACAGAAGAACTCCAAAAAGCAAATTTTGCTTAAGCTTTTTTGTTTGCTTAAGTGTCTATTTTGCCAGTTTGGATATATTTATTATTCAGCTAATAAACATAAATATTTGTATTGGATTTGCATGGCAGAGTTTTGGTAGTGGGGGTTGCTGTTGGGGTGGGTTTTGTGAGAAGCTGCTGGAAGTTTCCCCTGTGTCCAATGGAGCCAGTGCCAGCTGGCTGCGAGGTGCACCCACTGCTGGACTGATGGCCAAGCCCATCAGGGACAGTGGTAGCACCTCTGGGGTGACATAGTTAAGGAGGGGAAAACTGCCCAAGAGGAAGTTGCAGTTGGAGACAGAAGTGAGAATACGGGACAGGAGCAGCCCTGCAGACACTCTGGTCAGTGACACAGGATGTGTAGACATCCCCCTGCAGCTCATGGTGCATGGTGAGGCAGCCCATGGAAGGGCGCACCTGCAGCCCAGGGAAGTCCACAGTGGAACAGGGCAAGAGTGTGAGGAATCCTCCCTCTGTGGAGGAAGACATGGACTGACTGCAACCCCCATTCTCTACCCTCTGCTACTGGCAGGAGGAGGAAGAGAAATCTTAAGCAAAGTTAAGCCTAGGAAGAAGGGAGCCTTGGGGGCAATGTATTTGAAGATTTTTTTTTTATTTTTCATTACTCTACTCTGACCTGATTGACAATAAGTCAAGTTAATTTCCATGAGTTGTGTCTGTTTTGCCTGTGATGGTAATCAGTGTGTGATCTTTCCCTGTCCTTAACTTGACACATGAGCCTTTTTTTCTATTTTCTCTCCCCTGTCCAGATGATGAAGAGAGTGATAGAGAGGCTTTGATGGACACCTGATGTCCAGCCCCAGTCAATCTGCCAAAATGTGTAAATATTTAGCCACTAAGAATGTGGCCAGTGAAAGCTTCCTCATCTTTAAATAAGTCAATTATGTCACAGCTCCCATAATTTATACTCTTTTGTGTATCTAGAGAACAAGGTAAGAGGAAGGGATCATTGGCAAAGCACAGCTCTTCATAAATGTGCTTGCAAGGTGGGCTGTACTTATGAGATACTCTCTACACCAAACTGTTTAGACAAACCCACAAAATAGTGTGCAAAGAATCAAATCAAGAAAACATTTAATTCTTCTTGAAAAGTTTTCTAGTGTCAGATAATTATACTCACGAACGTCTTGGTATATTAGAAATTGAGAACTAGTGATATCTAGTAATTCTGGCATCTGTATAAGGCAACAACCCCAAACACCTTTTCTTTCTAATATGAAGATCTGGAATCTAAATCTAGAATCTTAACTTCATAATGCATGAAACCTCCCTATGGGTGGGGTTAAATAATAATAAAAAGTTTTATGTGAAGGAAAACTTCAAACTATGAAATGGGAAACTATGAAATGGTTGGAAGTGTAAAACACATTACTGCTGGGCCTTTACAAAAAAGTTTAAATTAAGGATTGAAAATTATAAATTTAATTAAATTCTATCAATATTACTGATTTATTTCATGGTTAAGTAAGAACAAAATATGACAAACCTTCATCGTGTGAAAAAATGCACTTCTCAAAAGAGGGCAAAAAATCTATTGTATTAGGGAAGAGGTAGCAACACCTAATTTGTCAAATGAGTTGTATAGTATGAGAGGAGTTTTATGTGTGTGCATGCACAGTGGTTTAAGCCAGAAAGAAGATCTGATCTCTGTGTCCTGTGGTCCAAACTGTACATCAATTGCTCATGGCTGAGCAAACCTTGCTTCAGTATTTGATGTGAGTTGGATCAGTAGGTTGGTAGGTGAGGCTATTAGTCCTCTCTCCACCTCATTACTACCACATGGACCTTTATTTCTTATAATGGGCTGCAGAATTTATTGCTGTTAAGCCTTTCTTACTGTCCAAGTACTGCAGTCAGTGCTTCTTTAATCTTCATTTCTGTGTACCTTAAACAGCAGCATGCTGTTGTTGCTGTTGTTGCTGTTCCAGCTGAGGTTCTATTATATATATATCTATAACTATAGAAGTTTGTCTTCCTTTGCAAGCATGTGCACTGGTGCTTTGAAGTTCCATACCACTGTGCTCACTCAGCGTGACTCACCTCATCTTTCTCTGGTTCCAGCAGGGATCTTGCTTGAGCTGAAGAAGGTATGAAGTCAGACATGATAACATCAACCAAGTGCAGCACTAACTTTGAAGCATTTACATTGTAGACCAATGAATTAGAATACTCTAAATACATATCTCAGCTCCCAATCTTTGCTTCATCCATGTTCTCAGAGTCCTGTAGAGCAGTACAGCTAAACATCTGGGCTTCACTTAAATTTTGAGGAGACACATGGTTGTCTTTACATAGGAGTCAAAACAGAGTGAAACCATTTATGGTGCCACCTTCCCTGTAAGGTTAGAGGGAGTCTAGATGATCAGCTGAGACTAGGCATTTATGCTTGACAAAGCTCAAAAGTTTGGTGAGATTAATCCTGTTTGTACCAGTTTACTTGTATCAGAGTTCAATAGTAAAATCTTTACGCTTTTCATTATATCTCTTTTGTACTTTAGCTTCTCTTCTCTTTATGAAGTTTGTTTATAGAAATGATCCGACTGTAAAATTGAATTTTTAAGAGTGTCTCTAATTGCATTTATCTCTCTATTTATAGTTTTTTCACTTTATCTCTTTCTAATTTCATACTTTACATCATATGTGATTAAGTTATGATTTACTTGCACCATTTGATTCTCTAACATCACATTACATCAATAATGGCTGAAATGCCCTAAATTGCTTCAGGAAACATCATACTATGTGTATAAAGCTAGTTCCTTCAACCTGTCATTTTAACAGCGGTTACCTAGGGTTGTAAATATCAACTATGCACAAACTCATGGTGGAGTGCCTAGAGCTTGCCTTAAATTTTGTGCTTACCTTTGAAATAATACAAATATTTCACATTTAAGGCAATGCTGATAGGACTTGTGAGATGTTCACCTTATATAATAATAATGCTTTTAATTATATTATCCTACCTGTCTTAGGAGTTTGCATTTTAATTTTCTCTTTAAAAGAACCTTTGTATTGAATTGCGTTATAAGGTACTATCTGTGCTTTACTCACAGTGAATTTTTTATTTGATATATTTAAATGGGGCTACTGGAATGGCAGTTAGTCTATTTTAGCTGAGTAGAAATATACCTCTGGTGGCATTAGTAATTGAATTAATACTTGTTATCAAGTTTCCTGTTGAAAATGCTCTGTTGACTGCAATACTCTATATTTTAAAAAAATCTTGAATACTAGAATTTCATATCTAGTTTCAGTAATATTTGTAAACTACCCCTTCACTGTATCATTAATTTTATTCTAATTTAGCTTATTTAATCCTTATTTTAGTTATTAACCCATTCATTGTTCCTAAAAATCTTATAGCAAATTACCTTGCTAATTTTTGTGGTATCCTCTAATATGTAAAAGAAAAATACTGACTATGGGATGATTCCCTGATGCAATTTTAGGGCTCCTCACCTCCCACCCCTCACCCCCCATTATGAGGGACATCAGAGAGCAGCAAGAATGTGCTGCTCCATGAGGAAAAGCAAATTGGGTGCTGAGTGTGAAGCAAGGTGGGCAGCAGTGCCCTCATCAGCAAGGGCCCACTCCTACAATACCCAAACCCGATGAACAAAGTACTGTTGGTTGCATTAATCAGTCAGAGGGGAGTCTAAAGCACCAGGCAAAACTGAAGTGATGAAGAATGTCCCAGGTCAAGCTGAGAAGTCAGCAAGTGTGGATCAGGTCCAGTGACACCACCAAGCTCAGTCCCACTGCAGTGATCCCAGGCGGGTCTGAAGTGAGAAGGCAGATGAAGGATTTGAAATGCAAGCCAGGAAGCCAAGTTTCCAGGTCAGGATTCGGATCAGCAGGATACATCTCCAGGCACAGACATGGTAATACTGTAGCTCAGTCAGCAGCCAAGGACAAGAGCCCGAGCTCAAATTTCTCAGCAAAGGAGGGGAGAGGCAACTGCTTCCCACAGCAGTCTGAGCTGAGGTTATGCAGCTGGGCCATAGCAGCACTCCAGCACAGGTGAGCAAATTCAAGGAGGCAAAAGTGTACTTAGGACCTAAGGAAATCACACATAATTACAAGTACATTTGTTGTATTTTGCTGTTTTATCTCTGAGCTGGTCATATAGAAAATAGATATTGATTTTATTTAGTGGATAGCTGGGAGAAGTAATTAATTTTAACATCTTAATATTTTCTTATGTTTTTTTAACTTGTTAAGTGCTTGAAACTTAGCACTTAGAAAAACAACCTATTATCCTCTCATAAGTGTATTTACAATTCATGCTTTGTAGCTTATATTTAAAATCAGCTATGGTTTATTTCTTCATTTCTTTGTCTTTCATGAAGTTTTCCTTCTTAAAATAAATGAGATTCAACTTAAATCCCTAACCCGCTTTCTATGTTTATATATTTATTGTACTTACTGAACAACCTGAATCCACTGCAATCAATATTTCTAGTAAATGTCAGAATGTAAAACATATACATTAATTATACTTTCAAGATTTGTAGACAGTTTGTATTTTTCTGAGTTAGAGAACTCCCTTTTGACTGCGTATCCAGAAGGCAATTAAATTCATTCTTAAAAATCATAGAATCTTTCAGGTTTGAAAAAACCTCTACGATCATCAAATCAAACTATTAACGCAGCACAGCCAAGTCCACCACTAAACTATATTCCTAAGTGCCACACCTACAGGTGCTCCCTTCCAGGGATGGTGACTTAACCACCTGCATGGACAGTCTGTTCTGATGCTTGATAGCCCTTTCTCCTGAAGAAATTTTTCGTGATATCCAGTCTAAATGTCTCCTGGTTCTCCTTGAAACCAGTTCCTCTTGTTCTGCCACTTGATTTCTGGGAGGAGATACCAAAAACCACCTGGCTACAACCTCTATTCAGGTAGTTGTAGAGCACAATGAGGTCTCCCCTGAGCCCCCTTTTCTCCAGGCTAAACAATCCTGGCTCCCTCATGCACTTCCCACCAGACTTGGGCTCCAGAGCCTTCCCCAGCTCCATTGCTTTTCCTGGACATGCTCCTGTACCTCAGTGTTTTTCTTGCAGTGAGTGGCCCAAAACTGGATGCATAATTCCAGATGTGGCCTCACCAGTGCTCAGTACAGGGCAATCACTGCCCTTGGTCCTGCTGGTCATGATATTTCTGATCCAGGCCAGGATGCCTTTGGCCTTCTTGGCCAATTGGGCACACACTGCCTCATGTTGAGTTGCTGTTGACCAGCACCCCAATTGCTTTCCTGCCAGGCAGCTTTCCAGCCATGCTTCCCCAAGCTTTTCCTTCAAGTCCATAGGAAAATATCAGAAATATTTTCTTCCCATACAGTGAAGATCCTATCTGCTGACTTTTTGGAGGGGAGTGGTTGTACTTACAATACTCCTCTTTTTCTTAATAGCTAATGATTAAAATAGTCTATTAGGTGAAGGCACATAAAATTTAATATTTTGAATTTCTGGCAAGTGGTTTAAGAACTGAGATACAGGGCCATGGATAAGAGCACTGGTTATTCTAGAAGTTGAATCTGTATGCTAAGAAGGGAAGCAATGGTCAGGACAGAAGGTAGTAAATATTTTATTTTAATCTAATAGTATGAGCAATGAATTTGCAGGAGCTGCAGATTTGGTTCCAAATGCAGTTCCTTGAATAAGACTCCATTTAGTTTGGAAATCAGTATTGCTTGCTTTCCTGGTTACACTGTAGCCTAGTTTCAAATAATCACACATGGTGATTGCTGTGGATATCTTGTGACAAAGGGATTCAGTATTTCTGAGTTGAGTAGAGATGGAAATCCACCTCACAATTCCAGTATAAACAGTGTGAACGCAGAGATGGTTTGTATTACATCAAATACATACTTGCTACTAAGTCTGATATTTTATTCTTCAGAGAGACAGAGACAGTGTGGACCTGGCTAGGCCAAGATATGGATGTAAGGGCATGGATGACCAACGGATGTAAAGGAATCTATTGCACTAGAAATATGGGTGTGGGCAGACATCCTAATGAGGTTAGATTACAGTATACCTTACTAAAAAATTTAATGACATTTGAGAAGTTGAAATCTTGATATAGGGAGAATTATTCTGAATTCTTCTGAGTCACTCTGTGTAAATGAATCAAATACAAGCATAAAAACCCTAAACATTTCAAATGATTTACTGCTTATTCATTATGAGCCATTGAGGAAGGATATATATGATATGTTTTAAAAATAAAATTATTTGAATAGGTACCATTTGAGACATGGCACTCCCAAATGAACTTGTTGCAAAGAGCTTTCTCATAATAAAATTTCCCTCTATTGTGCTATGAAAGTCTAATGTTCCTCATTTAATTAATTTTGCCAAAGAAGAAGGATTCCCAAATGTCTTCAACAAACTTTATATCATAGCAGATTTTAAAGCACTTAACATTTATGATTAGCTTTGTTAGGCATATCTAAGAATGTATGTTCAGTTTGAATTTTCCTCAGAGATACAATCCCCAGATAGAGCAGAAAGGTGGCAAAGTCTGGGTCAGTTTATTGATTTAAATTTACTTATAATCTTATTAACTTTTAGAAAACATTTATTTTCATTTATTCAGTCTATCCAAAATATAGAATCCATGCATAGAAATATTCCAAATACTAGACTATTTTTTAATAACAAAACCTGATGCTTTATGAACAAAAAATATTTATGAATTCATTTTTATAACATGTAGTTACTTTAAGGGTATGACATAAAAGATTACTTTGTTCTAATTTCTATAAATGCTTTTTAAATTTTTACAGCATTTTTGAAGCATTAAAATCATGTTTGAAAGAAATGTTAATACAATATATTAAGTGCTGTAAGTACAATAATACATTTTAGTTAAAATCAGAAATGTATTCTCTCTTTTAAGAACATTCTAAAAGTATGGATAATGTTTTGAAAGTGAAATATAAATTTCACAAATCCTCTTTGAAGTACTGTAAACAATTCAGTCATGGAAATGGTCGGTTCAAGTGGAGGACACAAGAGTGAACTGAAACTGCTTAATAGACCTTTGACTAATCATACACCCAATCTAATGTATTAGTCAAGTTTACTAAAAAACAAATTTTTGGAGTCTAAGATGTAAATGTAATAGTAAAAAAAAAAAAGGCTGTATCTTACATAGCAGCAAAGAAATAAATATCTGTTTTAGTGTCACAACCTCAATTCTGCAATAGCTAAAAATTTGGAAAGTAGATAATCTAACAGTCTAAATGAAAAAAATAGCATGTTTTAAAAGTCCTTCCACAGAAGGAAGTTCTACATACAAATCAAAACCAGCAAAGTTAACCAGCAATGCTGTTTATTTCCATAATACAAAATTGAATACCTCAGATTTCAGAAAATTACTTATCTGTGCCCCGGAGAACTGATTTACCCCCTTTGTGCACCACTCTGGAACTTTCCTTGCATTCAGAATAAGAAGAGTCAGCTAAACATATTTATGATGTATACCATAAGCCAAGGTCTGATCTTGGACAACTACGCTTAAGATCTCTACTTTTTCAATTTATCAAAGATGAGTGAAAGTGGCAGAAAAAAAAATTGGCTTAGATTTTAAATGTAAGTAATTATCTTTAGTATGGTGCTTACTGCAAAAGTAAAAAGTAGTATTCTAGTATGAAATCACAATTGGCTTCCATGCTGCTGTGTCGTTATGACAATCAGGCTTTCCCTATAGGGACATCAGAGCCCTACTGAAAATATATTGTGAGAAGAAAAGTATGGCAATATGTAAGTGACTTGCAACATGGATCACTAATACACCAATTATATTTCCAATAAAAGGAAAAAAGTCTATTTTGGATGAATGGCAATCCTAATCCTATACTAACAAGCAGGAGTACTTAAATTGTACTCTTCTGAATAGACTAAAAAAGGATACATTCTTTGCTATGTAAAGGTACTCTTTACATTAAAAGGATATTATGCAAGCTGTGCTGATTTTGGCAGGGGTAGAGTTAATTTTCTTCATTGTAGCTAGTATGGAGCTATGATTTGGATTTGTGCTGAAAACTATGTCAATAATATAAAGATGTTTTCAGTATTGCTGAGCAGTGCTTACACAGAGCCAAGTCTTTTTCTGCTTTTCAAATCACCATATCACCAAGGAGGAGGCTGGGAGTGCACAGACATTTGGAAGGGGACACAGGTGTGACCCCAGCTGACCCAAGGGATGTTCTATATCATATGTCATCCTAAAAGCTGGGGGAAACTGGGGAAGAAGAAAGCAGGAGACACTTGAAATGAGGGTGTTTGTCTTTCCCAGTAGCCATTATGCGTAATGGACCCCTGATTTCTGGGGATGGCTGAACACCTGCCCACCCATGGGAATGGTGAATGATTTCCTTGTTTGGCTTGGTCTGGGTGCAGTTTTTGCTTTACCTATTTAAGTATCTTTATCTCACCCCATGAATTTTCTCACTTTTACCTTTCCAGTTCCCTCCCCCATCCCTCTGGTGGGGGAGTAAGCAAGTGGCTGCGTGGGGTTTGGTTGCCAGATGGGCATAAACCACAATGTAAGTGTAAAATGTTTAGGAAAATGTGGGGTTTTATTTCATTTGCTTATTTATGGCAAAGAAACAGGAAGATTTTAAGCAAGACTGCAAGAACCTAGGAATGACCATGTGTGTTCAGCTCAATGGTCCATCTCCTCCCCTGTCTCCAACAATGCCCATTTGTTGGTATTCAAGGGGACTCAAAACAGGACAAGCATATATGATATGTCAGAATAACTCCTCCAGCTTTTCCCATCAGGTATTTTTCTGACTGTGATGCGATTTCTTACATTGCTAACTCTCAGCTGAAGTTTGTTCTCCATACTTGTCCTGTCTTCTCTTGAATCCACAACATCACAAGGTGTTCCACACACCTGTTTGTTTTGAGAATCATGTGCTTTTGTTTCCCTAGAGCATGACTGCTGCTAGCTTTATTTGAAATTCCCGAGTTCTTGTAGCTTCATTTGATACTTCCTAAATAACTTTTCATGATATTTTCTTTTGTTTTTTCTTTCTTTCCATGTTATAAATTGATGGGATAGTAGAACTGATGATATAATCAGAAGCTGCTTTTAAAACATGCTGATATCTGCCTAGTTGCTATTTACATGATAAATCTTCCTGTATATCATTGTTGCTATGGACTTACAGACTATCCCTTACAAATATACCAGCTACCAGCATTTGAGCCTTTAGGCTAATTGCAGGAAAACTCTATCAGAAAGCTTTCAATTAACACTATTTGTAGTGTTGTAACCTGTGCTAGAGATATTCGGGTACTGACCTAGGAGCTGGGGGCACTTCCCATATCACCCTATTTGTATGACTTTCCTAGAAAGACCTTATATGCTGAGCTCTATCACTCAGAGCTCAGTAAGATTTCTTTCTTTAGCACTGTTTGAGTGAAGCTGCCCCTTCCCATTTTAAGATGTGAAAACCTCAACAGTCTTCCTGTAATTTGGCCAAATGGTTGAGGGCTGTATACTGGGAGAAATTTGAGTTTCCTGTAATTTTTTACCTGAAACTATGAATTAGGATTGTCCTCCTAAATTTTAGTTGGTTTTTGTTTGGTTGATTGGTTGGTTTCTTTTCATTAAAGTGCTCTACTAAGTCATATGAATGTGTAAAGGGCATGTAAAGGCAGGGAAGTTTAGTTACATTATTGCTCATGTTGTCACCTGTTGTTAGTTCACTGGTGTACAAAACTCTACACCTTAAATGCTGAGCTTTTGTAGTAGAGATTTTACATAGTGGCTGATGGACATCAATGCAGTATCACTGCTATTAAAGCAGTGTGGAAAATTTTGAGTTTTTCAAAATTATTGAAATGTGAACAAAGCATTGTTTATTAACTTTGTATAACCCCATACATATGAGTACCTGCATTTTCTGAGTAAATGCTGTTTTCTATCAGCGTGATTTCCTTTGGGTTTTGTATTTCCAAAGACAAATTGTAACATTTTCTCGTGCAGAATTCTGCTTTGGCACACTGCTAACAGCAGTAGGTGTTTGCTAGTATCTCTTACCGTGCCCCTGCCAACAACCACAAATGGAATGTTTGTATCTGCTTTGAGCCAGGCACCAAATTGGAAACAGTTGTCGTGCCTTCACAACTGACTGATGACAACTACCCTTCAGAGTATTAGGGGGTTTTCATGCCTAATTATTTTTACTGCAGCACTGGGAACTTAAGAAAATCCTGTGAGCAAATCTTGGACAACTTGAAGTCAGGAATAATAGAGTAGTGAGAAGGATTGAAAAAATGGCAGAAATTTGTTTAGTGTCAAAAAACAACTGTTCAGAAGTACATTCACTCTTTCCCCTGGAATATTGTAAATGTTTGAGAAGGACTCTAGATGCTGATTTTTATTTTTATTTTCATTTCCTTTGTAATTATTATAAATGCAGCAGTCAGTACTACACTTTCCCATGACATTTTCAAATAACCTTTTCTGGTACCTTCTCCTTTCCTGGAAATAAAAAGGTTTTCTATGCATTATAGTTGGCTTCTTGGTACTATGCCGAGGAATTTTCTACCAAAAAAAAGCATAATCTTTAGTATTGACACTTTTTTCTCTCATAAATTCTTTTCATTTAATCAAATTAATAAGAAGAAGAGCAAAGAAATTTTCTTTATGTATTCATTTTTCTGTAAAAATGTACTACAGTTCACCTATCTATAAAATATATCAGAAACCATAGATAGTAAAATTAAACCAGATTTTGTGTCAAAGTTTTTATCATAAACCATGCCATTTGTAATCAAACTATGATATTTAAAACAAATTATTGTTTTCTTTACTTCAACATTAAACTACTAAATTAGCAAGTAAATTATCTGATTAACATATTTTTACTCAGTACTTAATTTGGTTTGGTTTTAAGGAAACTTGAAATTTTTGTAAAAAACCTTCTTCTTATATATTCCTATAGAATGTAAATATGTATAGAATTCAGAAATACTTTTAAATATGTGGTCACAATTAACCCATGTGTTGGTTTCTGTGATTGTTCTTTCAAGTCTAAAAAAAGCCATTCTACAGTATCGTTTTAAAATTGTTATCCATATGCAGGCATGCTTACTGCTTCTTGGAAATGAGATCATACCCAAGTGAGAAGCTGATTTGATGAGATAATATGTTTTAAAGGGAAAAGTATCTGAGTTTGAATGAAGCTGCTTTAGGAATAGTAGTCTAATGTATTGCTGTGCTTTATTGCCTGTATTTTTTCACAGAAGGGTGAGGTACCTGTGGCTGGAGCCATATACATCAGAAATATCTGACAAATTGGAAAAAAATTGGTCTCTGGAAAATGAAGGTCATATATACCATGCCATGAATATTCTAAAGTATTTTGCACATATATCCTTACAAATATTAAATTGGAAAAGTTGGACTTAAATTCTCATGACTCTAAACAGTTCTCCTGACTACCTGAGAATTTTGAATAATATGTGCAAATGATCTATGTGTTGACATAACTAATTGTTCTAAGTTTTAATCTGGCTTTGTTGTTGGTAGTTTATGACAGAATGTACAGATTCTGACACAGATACTACTTAAGAACATTAGTAGGACAGGCAATTTAAGATCATTGAGAAAGTCATACAGTTTTTTCTAAAAATGTAGATACAAAAGTAGTATGCATTTCATCAGAAACACTGTGTGGGATTTATTGCACAAGTCTAATTAAGATTCTTTCTTTATACATTTTGTTCAAGAAACAAAAGTTCTGCTTACAGAACTTTATTATGCTTAGTTTTTTATAGGTTTGATTTAATTTTTCAGTGGAGTTTCTTCTGTGAAATATATTTCCTTAACTACTTCTGTATTTTTTTCCTAATGTGAGGGATTGCCAGCAGCTCTGATTAGTGGTGCTGAATAAGGCACAAATGGTGGCTTTACAAAGAAGAGAGGTAGCAAAGGTAGCATCTTGCAATCAGCAAATGGGAGTCCCAGGACAGAGCAGTACTTGGGGTCAGCCCAGGAGAAGTTGCCAAGACTGCTCAGATGAGCTCCTTGGCCCTTGGCAGATAAGTGGAATCCCTGAGAAGCTGAAAAAAAAAATAAATCTTGCCAGGTTGTTGAAAATCTGCTCATACCAAATTAACACCAGTGAAAGCAAGCACTTTACATGGGCTCTGATTATTGTATCATGTAGGAATTTGGCTGTGATAAAGGCACATAGGTGGTTTCCTTCGGAAAAAAATTCTCACTTAGAAATTGACTCTAAGTTATTGCCAATGGATTCCCTCTCTAAAACTCATTGTGTCATAAAAATTGTAATAAAGCATTAAGTACTGTCACAGACAGAGTGCATACATAAACCATCCTTAAAAGTGGGCATTTGAAACACCGTAACAAAAACAATAAATTTACAAGCTATGTGAAGCCATCAGATCCAAGAAGGTAATAACTAAGTTTAGGGCTTTACTTGCCATCCTCTACTCCCAGAGAGAATGAGCATAAAAAGTGGAAAAGTTACATGGGTATCTGGTGAATTTTGAATTTGGGAATTCTGAAAATAAGAGAGAAAAATGTGGAAGTTCTGAATGAAACTTCTGCCTATTTTTCTAGTGTGAAGAGAGTTTTGTGGGCAGGTTAGCAGTAAGAACATCAGGGAAAAGATGAGACTGAAAGGAGAGGAGATCTAGGAAACCTCTTATTTCCCTGCTAACTGAGGTACATAAAACTGCAAATTTAGATGTTTGGCGTTTGGAGAAATCTTGGTATGATGTGCTTTTCTGCTTGTCTATTCTGCCTAATATCTATTATGTTTCAATAATTCATACACTGAGCTCAATTTTAATTCAGGTGCCTCAAGGTAGAGTGCATTGGTCAGTATAGGAACCAAAGGAAGATGAGAAAAATATTTCATTTCTTCTACTAAAATCTTTTTTTTCTTAGAGAGTTCTGCTGCAATTGCACACATAAGTTTGCCCAGCCTTCATGCTGGTTTCTTTGTTTGTGCAGTACAGAATAATGGTAGCAACATTTCATTAAGAGTCAGCCATGCTAAAAATTAATGAAAGCTTACTATTTTTTATAGCTGCATTGTAGATTTTACTCTCCTCTGGTGGGTAAAACTTCTATACTATCGTGACCTAAATGTTTATAGTTGTCTGCAGCCCCTGTGCATAAGCTATTTATTGCTTTTGCTACTAGTTCTGTGTCAGGATAGAAATATACCAGTGAGTGTGTGCCTTGTATATTAGGATTATATAGATTCGTTTATAGTTATGGAATCATTTTAAAGAGTTTATTCACATGGTGCTCCATGAGGGTGTATTCCAATACAGGTATGAACTCATTTACTACTTGAAAAGGCTTGGTCCTTGTTTTTTAAGCTTTACACAATGGTTTTCTGAAATACTAACTACTCAGGGGGTGCACAGTGCTTGTGTGCAGACATGTTTTTAGTGTGAGTTTTGTTAGGGCACAGTGTTCTCTGGTGTAATAAACACAGAAATACTTTTTCTAAGACTATTTCCAGTGTCTTCTCTAAGAAGATTAGCATAGAATCATAGAATATGATCATAGAATATGCTGAGTTGGAAGGAACCACCAGGATCATTGAGCCCAACTCCTAGCCCTGTGCATAAAACCCCAAAAATCACACTATGTACCTGGGAGTGTGGACAAAGTGTGTCTTGAACTCTGTCACCTGCTCCTTCTCCTTCTCCTTCTCCTTCTGTTTGTATGTGATGATGTGCAAAATCATTATTATCTCTTGTAACAAATTGATGCTTCCAGTAATAAAGGAATATCTGACCAGGAATGAGGGTTTGTCACTTGCACTGAAAAGGTGAGGATCCCTGGCAGTCAGGATTCTTTGGTTTTTGTACCTTATGCATTTCTGTGACTGAGGATGTGCAAGAATTGGCCTCTTCCCCAGGAAGAGACTTTCTGTGGCATGGTAGTGATTTTTTCCACTTAAAATAATTAGTTAAACAAATTGTGTAAACAAACAAAAAAACACCAAACAAGTATTACTGGATAAAATAGAAGTGTTTTTTGGGCTTTTTAAAAAAAAACTTAGATAATTCGTTTTATGCTTTCTGCAAAAATACATCACCAGTAGAGCATATGATTCTCAGTTACGACTCAGCAGTATAATGAAAGGAAACAGGGATCCTCAAAACGCATTGTGCTTCACCAAAAGTAAACATATAAATCAGAGCATCATTGGAATTCTAGGAATTTGGAATTTGCTCTGCCAACTTGCCACCCTTAAACCTCCTTTCGTGTAGGATAATGATAAATTAAACCACAATATTATAATTAAAATGGCAGTGCCTGGAACTTTTTTTAATACTTCCCTATGAATGTTTCATCTTTTGTACATCAGCCTGATGCTATGATCATTTTGTTTTAGGTTGGGGAAAATTTCCAGATGCTTAGATACTTAGATATTTTTTTAGAAATAAAAAGTGTGGATCTTTTGCTAGTGGATTATTTGCTTTTCATATAGAAACATTGAGTGATGGAATTTATGTTGTTGGTTATCAGGTACTTATTGCAGTCTGTGGTGAGAGACAGGCAGTCTGGATTACACAATTCAAGTCCAGCAGAATGCATAACATTTGTTGCTAGAAGAAAGCTAAAGGAACCCATAGAGTGTTCTTTGTAAGCATAGATATGTTCTAATTTTCAGCCATTTGTCTTGACAGAAGAAGTGGAGCAGTGATGAAACCCCTCTCCACAATGAATATTACACATTGTGGTGTTCTGTAATTTTTTTTTCCTAAAATAAAGACATCCTTATACAACTTTTCTTTGCCTCGCATCTTAAGTAGATTTGAAAGGTTCTTCAAATAAACCTCAACAGAACTTGAAGTTCTGTAGTTCAAAGCTGAATTTCTCCTGTGCTCCCTGGTTGCATCTCAGTGTTCCTTTTTATCTCCCCAGTTTTCAACTCGAGTTTTAACTTACAGTTAAACTTACCACCACAAGGTGGAGTTCTGAACTTTCCAGCAGGAACAATCTCTTCATTACATCGAAGGGAGAAAACGTAATTTCTTTTTAACTATTACACTGCAGCCACTGTGCCTGTCATGGTGGTTGGAGCAGCTGCAGGGCCTGTTGTTGTCTCATTGTCAGATTTAGAGACCTTCTTTTCCTCCTGCAGTCACTGAGCAGTGTTGAATATGGCTCAATGAACCTGGGCCAGGCCCCAACACATTGCAGTGATTTGGGTCCTCCTTGGAGTGCCAGGTGCCAGCACACTTTTAAAAAATATTTTACTAGTTGTTCTGGATTCTGGATTTATTCAGGGGTAAAGTGCAAACATGTTGAGGCGCCCACTGCCCTGGGTACTTTTCCATACAATCCCACACAGCCCACAACTCCAAAATATCCAGCTTTTGGGCAGACCTCTGGATAATAATCTCAACTATTGATCTGACCTGAAAGGAGAACTGAACCATACAGAACAAAACTCTCTTACCAAAAAACCCAGTTTGGTTTCAAGGGTAGTCAAAGGATATTCAAAATATATTGAATATTGATATTGAATTGATATTTAAATTGCTGAGCTGCTGTTATCAGCACGGAGGACAAGAAAGGGGAAAAAAAAAAGGGGGGGAGAAAAAAATTAGGAAGGTATCTTTCCCATCGGTTGTTCCTCTGGGGAGGAGGAAACAAAGGTGTGACTCTCAATCATTTCCAGGAGATGACTCCCAAAGCACAGAGTGCCTGCAACACTGAATGCAGACACCAGGTTGGTGCCCCGACCAGCAGCACTGTCATATCATTAGCCCATCCTATGAAATACACCGCAGAGAACACGCACTGCAAGGAACGTACTACTGGTATAATACAGACAAAAAGCCACAAATGTGAGAGCAAATAAGTCCACATTGTAACTAGCAACTGTTAAACCAATGCAATGAATTTTTACAATAATTTTCTTTTCACACAGTCTGGTCAGATCTGTCCTTATTTCAACCCTTTGAACCCCACATTGGGTGCCAAAAAAGACTGTTGTTTTAAGCCCAGCTGGAGATAAAACACCACACAGCCACTCTCTCAAACCCCCTCCCTGAATGGGGAGGAGAATTGAAGTAAAACTTGTATGTTGAGGTAAATACAGTAAACTACAGTAATAATGGTAAATAATAACAAGAATGATAATAAAATAAATTAAAAAACACAAACAACCAACCAAGTGATGCACAATGCAGCTGCTCACCACCTGCTGACAGATTTTGGACCACCCTTTCTGAACCCAGGTTGGACTCCACTTTTGGGTAACTACCCCAGTTTATATAATGGGCATGATGTTCTATGGTGTGAAATATCCCTTTGGTCTGTTCAGGTCACCTGTCCCAGTTGTGCTTCCACACAGTTTCTTTTGTGCTCTGTTCACTGGAAGAGCTTGAGACAATGTTAAAAAAAAAGGATCTTTGACTTAGGATAAACACAGCTTCTCAAAAAACCAGAACTTCTGTGTGTTATGAACACCATTCTCATTCTGAATCCCAAATGCTGCACTGTAACAGGCACCGAGAAGAAATGAACTCTACCCTAGCTGAACCCAGGACATTCACTTACATCTGAAATTTGCAAGTGTTTATAGGTGTAAATGTACAGGATAAGACAATAATTTTGAGGCTATTTAAATAGTCTCTCTAGAGTTTAATTCATTTAGTGCTGGTTTTAAACCTGGACTTTTAATCTCATCATGTACCTGCATAGGTGACAGTCTCAGAATTTTTTTTCTATTTTTTCTCTTGACTAAGAAACACAGTTCTGCATCACATCAAATGCATTGTTTCACATGATCTTTTTAGTGCTTACAGAGAAGGAATTTGGTATCATATAGACACTCAAATGTTTTGGAAGGAAAATCTACACTTATGACCCATATAAACCATGATTTTTATAAAGTGGGATTTAGTAAAATTAGTTGGCTGTTTAAAGGAATTCTATTATGCATGCTTATTTGTTGAGAAGAAATTACTTCTTGTGTTGCAGTTCTGACAGGATTTTCAGACACATACAAATTTACGAAATACATAGTCTTGAAGGAATTTCTTTGTCTTTTACACAAGTAGTAGTTTATAAAATTTGTTTCTAGTTTCTTCTAAATGCCTACTTTTACATATGTGTAACTCAGAACTCAATTTGAATAGTTCAATTTATGTCTTTTGAACATCAATCCCTAGAGTCTGGATAGGATGGTAGCAGTCTTCTTTCATGAGACAATTAACTGATGGAGCTGATTGGAGGGCTTTGAGTAATTCCACGGCTGCTGTGGTGGGCTGTGGTGCTGAAGGGACAGCTCATGGCAGGGCGAGGCAGCAGCGCTGCAGCAGGAGGGTGGGGCAAGGGGCATGGAAAGTATTAGCATATAATCATTATATTGAAATGATCACAGAAGATTTTTTAAAGTTATTTTATAATAAATATAATTGATTATAAACAATTATTTGCTGTGTCCTTCTTCTTTGTGGAACACACTACATTCTCTGGGAACACGGAAACATTTAGGAGGGTTGTGATAAAGTCCTTGCTCAAAACGAATCTGCTTTATTGCTTAGAAGAAAGCAAATTGGATATTGGGGCACTTTTTATTATTATTTTTCTTATTTTTCCCTTAATTTTGTTGAAAATAAATATAGCATGATGTGGTATTGTCTCTCAACTTCCCTGCAAATACTTTTTTTTGTAATGTCTGGAATGTGATTTTATTCTGTTACGCTACTCACTATTGAGGAAAAGTTCAAACTATTATCTTTAATTAAACAAAATAAAATCAGCAGAATTTTAAAGGTGCAATTAACACTTTGCTCTTATTTTCCTTAACCTCTTTACTCAGTCATCAGGAATTTAAACTCTGATAATTTGAGCAAAGATTGAAAATCCTATTGATATTTTCAATTTTTATATGCTATATGCATGTTCTACATGGATTTTAAAATGTTCCTTTAAACCTTGTTTTAGCAATAAATATTGTAAGCTGTCTTAGCTCTAAGTTTTGTCAGTGTTTTTTACAAATTTCTGTTTCTTAGTCTGCCAGGTAGGTGTCATTTTTGTCCTTTTCAAATAACATAAATTCTATATAAAGTTTTGGAGCAATAAAACATTATCCATGTAGCTTATTGTCAGGACTCACGTGGAGTTGATTGCAGTAAAATTTCTGTGGATGTGGAAGACGTCTTTGCCATGGTGGCCTGTAGATCCATATGGTAGTTGGTATTGCATGCTACTGCTCAACTGTGCAACAGCTTCTGTTACGGTCTTCTCTCAGAAGCAGTCTCCTTTGATTTCTTTCATTTTGGTTGAGTTTTGCCTAAATTATTGTGATGAGTCAAGAGAAAATGGGCATAAATTGAAATACAATTTTAATTTTTTTTTTTTTTAACTTGTAAGGATGGTTGAACACTGGAAGAGGCTGGTGACCAGGGTTTGGTGATCTCTATCCTCACAGAGAGTTCTGAGTTACCTGTGTCCCCAGCTGACCCTGCTCTGGGCAGGGAGATTTGACTCGATGATCTCCAGAGGTTTCCTCTAACTTCAGCTACTCTGTGACTCTAAGAATGTAAAATGAGAGGAAATTATCTCTGTTACCAAGTGAAATGAAGCTACATGAAGCAGATTTATGTCTTCATTTGAAATTCTAGGTGATAGCTAGCAGTGATTCCTCAAACCTGTCTCACTCATTGGGCCCTTGTTTTCTGTGTGAAAGTCAGAAAGGCAGTGTGCTTTCCCGCAGTCAAGCACAGACACAAAATAAACCAAGCAAAATCAAAAATAGCATTACCCCACAAGTAAATTTCTGCCTTTTAGTATTGTCATATCAGAGATTATTAACACAAAGAATAAAAGTAACACCTTTCAAAAGAGTTAATGCGCTTCACTTGCCATTCTCTATCATCTTCCCCCTATATGTTGTTGACAATCTGTTACCTCCTGGTAAAATTAGCGCAATGCTGACCATGACCAAATGTCAAGTGAAATTTTATGATTTTTTTTTTTCTTTGAATCATCATGACTCCCTTCATTGATTATGTTGATGGTGTTTGTCCATTTTAAGTGGAGCTATCCATTTTAACTGATACTCACAATGCTGAGACTCTTCTCATGGATATGATCATTCTGTGAGGAATCACAAGTGCTATTGTCTAAGCCATGATGACTATCTGGGGCTCCTACAGCTTGCCTAGCTCCATATGTTCATATTTAACTGCTTAACTTTCAGTTTCCAGTATGGGATTCCTGTGGCTTTCTTCATTAGTGTTTGGCCAGGCACTCCACACACTGCACAGCAGAGCGCCCTTGCTAACATCTTGTAAGTGGGCTCTCTGGTACCCGCTGTAACTTCAGCAGGCTTTCTTTCCAGATTGTCTGAAAAGCATCCTGCAGGTTCCTACACATTCTAGGCAAAGGATGATTTTCTCCTCAAGTAAGGATTTTTCTTCATGTGCGCACTTCTGGATTTGCCAGATGTGAGCTTTTAGTCAATCCTTTATACTGTCACTTCTAAACTGCACATAAATATAGGTATTCTAATAACCTCTATGCCAGTGAATATGGATTTTTTTGTATAAGGGACTGTACTCCTTAGTGGGAGCCATGCAGGCTGCTATTTCAAAAAGTCAAAATACATTTATTGATATTGTTATGGCTTTTGTATAATTTCAGATAGAATAGTTTGCCCCAGTCAGCTTTATATCCGTGAGAACAAAGTAGGGCAAAGAACCTGTTCTAACCAGATAACATGGCCTGATTTCAGTATTAGGAAACAGTCCCAGAGGGGATTATATCTCCAAGAGGGTGCTCTAAGTGTAAAGTCTTCCTTTAGTCCTTTGTTAGAAACAGTTCCTACACTCCTGTTTGACTGTGTTTCACCTGGAACTAGGAACTATTAAATCCTATCTTTTCATTCGAGTGCACTTCCATTTATCTCTGCCCAATCCCTGTGTCAACAGTCTCAAAAGGAATTAAAGGAGACAAATTTATGGTACAGGACAGTTTTTTGTCTTTCATATGACATTGGCTTTTATGCAACAGAATGATCCATAAACAACAGGTTAAATTGGAGGAGGTTTTTTACATGTGTAAACGTGAACAGGTAGCTGTGATGGTAACAAACAGGCAAAAAATCTTGCCCTGTACTTGGGAGAACCAGAGAAAATTAAAAACTATTCCTGAAACTGAACTGAGCACCTAAGCTCTTTAATGTCAAGAGTCTCTTTTTCTCTAACCTGATAATTTTGCTAATCTACAGTCTATCTTGTTATTACTCTAGTAATAAAAATGATAATAAAAATTACCCAGAAGTACCCTCTCATTGCAGTTTTCTGGTTCTGTAGTGAGAATATGAGGAGCTTAAATAATATTTTATCTAAATTTGGACCTTGATGTAGTCTGTAGGGAACAGATATCTGATCTCTAAGAATAGGATGTTCCTTTACACGCTAAGGCTGCTAAAGGCAGACATCTCAGAAATTTCGAGTCCAGATAGGGATGTGTGACTTTAAGTGCACACAGAAAAGACAGAGGGAGGGCTGAAAGAGAGAGAATTGATGGGGGAAGGAGGAAGAAAGAAAAGAAGAGAAAGTAGTAGAGATGGGGAGAGAGGGAATAAGAGAGTCTACAGTAGCAGTTCTTGAACAATAAGTGATCTGAGTAACTCTTTGTACAGTGATTAAATGTATGCGTTAGGCTGAAATGGGTCTAGTCACTAGACACTCTCTAGTCTATCCTCCTATGTGAATTAGGATCACCCCAATTGGTGTTTATCCACTAATTCTTAAACGTGTTGAAATGTGGATTAACTATCAATAATAAACAGCTCCATTATTTATTTAATTGTCCCAACAGATAAGCTGTTTTCAATTAGCATCTAATGTAAATCCCCTTTCCTATCTGGTAGCTCTAATAAAAACAAGGTCTAATTTATCTACATCTTTTTTAAAAGATGAAGCCATGAACTGAGCAAAGTGCTGTTGTTGGAACTTCAGGAGACACTACTTACCTTGTCTTTTGTTTCTGCTGATAAATTCCAAGATTATACTTCACTTTGTTACAATAATATTGTATTTTTGGATCATTATTCACTTTGTGATCCACCATACCATCATACCTTTTCCATTATTTATGCAGTTGCCTGCTAATTTCTCTTTTTTAATTGTTTAGCAGTTGATAAAAAATGTAGTGCCTGTTTTTCCCCTCTGCCAAAATAAAAGACAAGTTGCTGTGTTCCTGATTTATAATAATCCTGTTATCATTTGATCAGATCTCTGAATTCATTAAATTACTGCAAAACGATATCTGTCTATCTATCTATGTCTTGATATCATATATTTACATGATTATAATATCAAATATATGTCATATTCTCTTCTCTGATATTCAGGTGTAAATACACTAACTGCAGTTGTCCCTCCAGATCTGACCTCATTACATCTGGAAATACAGTGTGTGTCCTTTTATTGCAGAAATAGTTTACCCAAAAGGAACTGTTTGGGGAATACAGCTAGCCTTTCTTTTTCTTCTTTTTTTCTTCTCCTAATTCTCAAGACAGGGCTTTTCTGTATAATGTACATTATCTGAAGGAAAATATTTAGGTATCAAAGTCATGTTCTGGATATGATGTTATCTGTTCTGAATGTGATGATCAGGGAATTCTCTTTCATTGCTCTCATATATCAGTACCAGTTATGGTCCATATAACTGTCGCTGTTTGAGTAACCTGAAAATTTGTCGCTGTAATGAAGCTTCCAGATAAACAAAGTTATTTTTCTTTATTAATTAAGTGGTTGGATCTACAGCTGAACAGAAAGGCTTATTGTGTAAAGATCCGAGGTTATATGTAACATATTTTGAAATGCTGTATATGGATAGGAGAATATAGTCATGGTTACAGCAGTGGGCAGGAAATCACAGTTTTGAGTCTTGGCTGTGCCACAGACTTTCTGTGTGACTTTGGACAAGCTACTCTTTGTGCATTAGCTAATAATACTATCTCTATCTCCCAGGGGTGTTGTGAGAATACATTCATTAATGTTTGTAAGGCACTTGGATGCTATAGCAATAGGGCCATATAAGCACTTAGAGAAACAATCCATTTTTGCAACAATGTGCATCTCCCTGACTAAGGACTTTTTTTGTTGGAAGTTTTTCATAGATGCTTGTTATGAATAAATCCACTTTATAATGATACAGTGAGGTTAAACTGCTTTTTGGAGTGCAGTTTCACTTTAGTATTCAGAACAGGTGTAAACAGTCATAAGTTGGAAAGCTGTTCCCAAAGAAAGAGAATACTATTTTAAGTCAGAAATTTGAATAGAAAAGATACCTCTCATGATTCGTCTAGCTCAAAACATGGAGGATTATTTACATCTGTATCTGTCTCGCAAATAGTTTGTTCTATTTTAAGCACTTCTCATTACATTGTCTAAACTACCTCCTCAGGCAAGTAATTTCATTTCCTAATTGCCTTTAAAGTTAAACAGTTTGCTCAAATGTCTACTCTACTTTTTCCTTGTGGATATAGGCTGCTCTTTCAGTCTGTCCTTTCTTTCTGAAATAACCTTCACTCTCATGTGCTCAATTCAGACACACCATACAGTTACACCAGGTTAACAAGTTATTGCTTTAGTGCTGATGGGAGGTAAATTGGTAAGCCATGATAACTAGATTTGGTAATTTTCCTGGCTGAGTGCTGGTAAATGTTAAAATCTGGATGTGGGGCTCAGGACATAAGCACCAATGAGCAGAAAAAGAGTATTCAATATTCCCAAAGCTTTTGAAAAGGACTTGGTGAGAGATTTCCAAACTAGGGGAAAAGTTGCTGCAATGACTTCATAAAAAATTTTGGTTTTCTATGACTTGTTTTGATTTTATTTGTAGAAAGTAGTAGCAGCAGGCACACTGTACAATAAAGAGATTTGGAAGAGTGCGAGCTGTCAGTAAGGACAATGAAGAGTGCTCTGCACCTTTTGAGGCTCAGAAAACCAGATATCTGTTGTGCTTCTGTGTAAAGCTTTCTAATTTAGTGGTTGAGTTCAGCAAAAATGCTTGTGAAATCATCATTAGAAGATAGAGACCTAATAAATGTCCCAATGGTGGGAACATACTATGTCGTCTCCTACTGCAATAAATGTAGGGAATTGACATGGTCTTAAAAAGTATTGAACTGTAGGAATTCAGTTAATTGCAGTGAAATACAAGATGTAAACATATAGAGGAACAGGCCTCCTTTGTGCTGGGGTTCATGAAGTTGCTTGTTTTCCATGAAGTCCATCCTTCCACTATTGTTGATTGAATATGTAGTGAATAGAATTACTTTTAATAACATTCCCATATGAGTCACAATGTAAATGCTACTCAAGATGAGTATTATATTATGCTATGATTAAGAATTTCCTCACAATGCAAGAGAAAAGAGCTTTGTAAGAGGTTTTTTGGTTTTTTTCGTTATCTCTCTGAGTATTGGTGATTGAATGGAGTTGATATCTTCTATTATATACATACCAAATATATACTACTCTGAACAGAAGATGCAAAAATGAAAGAAATATACCATTGCTAAGGAGCCACAAGCATCAACTCCCAATCTTCACTTGAATTCACAATCATCAGGCTGCTTCCAGTGTCATGTATTGTGATTTTCTGGATTTAGCAAAAGAACTCAGTACCACATTCTCTTTCAGTTTTTCAGTAAATGCAGGACCTGATTCTTAATCAGAATTCCAGATTCTGTAATTTAAGTTGATGCATGATTGAAGAAAAAATTATCAATGAAGTCAAGAGAGGAAGCTGCATTTCACAATTGTTAGTGAGCCTGTATTTTGTCTCAGTTGTTGTACATTCGAATGTCTTTTCAATTTTTAGTTTATTCATGTCTCTGGTTATTGAGCAATGTTAAGTAAAATATTAATTAATATTAAAGTAAAATCCTTTGTTACCAGAAATTTCCTGTAAAAATATTTTGTCATAGTGTAGCAACACTAAAACATCTACCAAAATATTCAGGAAAAATGTAACCAAAAGGACTACTTTTATCTTCTCAAAAAAATTGGAAATATTTTATATTTTGTGTCAAATTAATCCTCTTTAAGACATGGTATGAATCACTCAAAAATAATTGGGATGCTAAAGATTATTGTAATTAAAAAAATAAAAAGAATTCAAAACTCAGTTCTGATAGTCAGCCAATTAAAAAAATATGATCACCACAAACAGTGGAAAATTGAAATTTCTGTTAAAGAATTTTTGTCCTATGTTGTGTCTGTCAGAATGAAGATTACACATATTTGGTAGTATACCTGGAAAAAGAAAATAAAACAGTAAAAAGCACAGAAACTGTTACAATTGTATTTTTTTTTAAGGACTGCCTTATTGAGAATGTTTTTCTGTATGAGAAACAGCAGCATACATAATCTGGAAAGAGTAAGGCCTTTTTCTTATGGCAAAGTAAATTGCAGCTATTTCTCTCAATAGGAGGTCATTGGTCATATACAGATTCAATCCATTTTGATAGGACATTATTGATAAAGATCTTCATACCTATGGTATGTCTTTGGGATTGATACCAGTTGCACATGTTTACTTCAACAAAATAACTTCTGATCTCCTTGCTGATCCTTTAGGCAATACTTAATATAAAATTAGATGTTCTCTTGCTCATATTATCTGATATTTCAGTTTACTACATAAAGTACACACCTGCTTCTTATATCCACCCTTTTATTGTTCTGAAGTGATTTTGAAAACAAAGTATTTTCAGACCTTATGGTTCCTAATGGAAGAAAATAAAGATTTGTTACATGCAGGCAAAGAGAAAACAATTTAAAAAGTGGTTGTCATTCTAAATAAATCCAATATGTCCTTTTAAATCATAACAATTATTCTACAAAGTATACTGCTTTTTATTAGTCCCTCAATTCCAGAAGAAGTTGTCATGTGTTTTGGGAATTTGATCTGTTCTGACTGTATAGAATTCCATTAGATTTCAGTGGGGGGAAAAAAATGTTTTTCTGGTCCAGTTTCTTCATAAAGTTTAAAAAAAAAAAAATCCACAAAGCAACCTGAACTTGGATCCAGTATTTAATTGCTATGTTTTTATTTAAAATGGTTTTACTATGAAGGCTATAACTAGGTAGGTGCTATGTACTATACTGTAACCACTGTATAGGGAATATATGAATACTTAAACTCTTTCAAAAAGAAAAGAAGAAAAGATGGGGAGCGAGACTACAAAGTTTCAGTTGTGTCAGAGATGACTGGATGTCTTTGTTTACCTTTACATCTGAAATTATGCAAACTAACTCTTTTAAACATCAGTAAAGGTCAGTTTTGTAAGTGGTATTCTCGTCATCTTGAAGCAGCTGTCATAGAGCAGGACGACTGTAAGGGGAAACACCAAAGTCTTCAATTCTAGATCTTCAGGTTAGACCCACTGATGTTATAGTTTGTTCTGTGTTCATTTCCTTTTGCATTTTCAGGCATGATTTCAATTGAATCATTTATGGTTCTTCCATTCAGATTATAACAGCTATTTTGGAGCGGATAACCCTCAATGGCTGTATATGAGACATTGCCCGGGGTGCCTCCAAGATGCTTTTGAGCTGGGTAAGGAAATCACTGAGTGTTGACACATTCTCAAAGCACTATGGCATGGATTGAGAGCATAGTTTCTAAACTGTGTTACTGCCCTATTATTCTGTGGTTTACTGACAGAATAGACTATACCAGTTTCCTTTGAAATATTAAAAGAAACCAAAGAAACATTTTTTCCCAAAAAAAAGGTGACAAGTATTTTTTTAAAAAAAACAGTATCTAATCTGTGGTAATTCATGTATAAAACCTTCAATTCATCATTGCCCACTTCTGATATGTCTACTTCTAATACAGTAGCCATTCAATGTATAATATTATGCTAATCTCATGTCTATTACCACTATATTTGTACACTGGTGTGGTAAATCAAACTCAGATTTTTACTGTGACTTTAAGGTCAAAGCTGTTTCTGCAGGCATGTCTTAACCAATCTGCTAGTTTAAGATTTATACTCAATTCAAGCTGTAATGCCTTTATCATCCTTACTATCTACATATTACCTTGCACACTCCTGTTCACTCAGGAACAATTAGTTATCGTGACTCATCTCCCCTTTCATTCATGTACACAGACAACTGAAAACTTAAGGGCTTGTAAACTTGCACCTGTGGAGTACACAGGCTGTTGGTGTGGGGCTTTCACTGAGGGTACACCAAGGAATGGGACAAAGGTTTTTATCTCTTGTTTAAAAGCCTGAAGATGAGTATGATTATGATTGGGGGACATTCCAGAACAGGTATGATGCTAAAATCTCTCAGGACTTGGCACTCCACTCCTTCTCTGTTTAAAGTTAAGCAGTGTCCAGGGAGAGAGTTTATTCTGTTGTAGAGAAGGATGTTTTATTTCTTACAATGTTTGTATAATGCTCTTTGTAGTGCTTTATCCGGCTGAAATCCAGCTGAATCAGCTGCAATATCTCCATGATTTTTACAGAAGTTATTTCAGGCTGTGCACTGTCGCGGCCCCATGTACCAGGGGTCATATTTTTATTACTGTTTTTTTTTTTTTAAAGCCAAAAAATCCTATATGCTCCATTTCCTGTTGCAATTAAAGCTTTCTATTTCAAAATAATGTAAGCATGCAGAAAAATGGTTCCTATTAAGGCATTATAATTTAAAACAAAATCAAAGAGGTTGTTTGCCTCTTAAAATATGTTTTTCACAAAAGTTTTGTAAAAAGGTGCTATGCATAATAAATAAATAAATATAGTAATTTATAGGACTTCTGATGTATCTAGTAAATAGAAGAAATAAACTTCCTACAAAAACAAACAGACAAGCAAATAATGAATAGGTTGTGCATGCAAGAGAAGGTTATATTAATCTGCAGTTCCTGCCATTATCCCACCCAGGTGTAAATAGATAGGTGCCCAGTGTGTTAATTCCACAGAATCCAGTAATAAAGCTGAGACTGGTTTCAATAAACCACTTTCTTCCAACTGGGAAAAAAAAAAAAAAAAANNNNAAAAAAAAAAAAAAAAGTCCCATACCATTTAGTATTAACTGGTCATATTTAATAATAGCTAGAGATTCACTAATATATTTTTCTTTTTCTTTATTATAAAGAACTAGTGGACTATATTATACATGAATGGCTTGTAAAATGATTGTTTTATATTTCAGAATGACAAACAAGTTTCTGTACTCAGATTAAAGATTTAACAACCATTTCACCTTTACTTATTCCTGAACACAGACCCAGAAGAAACTCAATATATAAAATTCTCTATCTCTTTTAATGTCATAATCTGATAATATCTTGAAAACATAAGAATTTTTAGGTTAAAGAAAAGAGTGCCATAGTGGTAAACCCATTTAAATTTATATGTAAAATGTAATAATTGTTAATTCTGTGCATGTAACAATTTTAACTGTTTATTTTAGGTTTTGAATAATTTTAAACCATCTGCACTTAACATTTGTCTGAAAAATATTTGTTTCCTCTTCACTAGCTTAGTAGCAACCAAAGATTACTTCTTATATCAGGAGTATCACCCAATGTGCTCAGATATTACAGGCTGCTATTGCCCCTTCCCCATATGTTCAGAACCTGTTCGAACTTACTGTGGAGGTGCCTGGTGGTGTTCTGGATATGTACCACTTTTGCTGCAGCTCCCTTTTGTATGTACTACAATAAGAATTGCAAATAGAAAGAATTCAAGTAGCCGTTGAGGCCAAACTTCAGCTCCTGATCAATTTTTGTAACACCCACATTTTGAAAAATGTGGAAAGTCAAAATCTAAAGAACTGTGAAGGAGATTCTCCAGGTAAAGTTAAAAGTATAGGTCAAAGGGTTCATTGCTTAAGTTGCCAGTGAGTATGAGTTTGTATACTGGAATTCATTTTCACAGAGTTTGTTTCTTGGGTTGTTTTTTGTTTGTTTGTTTGTTTTGTTTTTGTTTTTTCCTCTCCACTAAGATGGAAGAAAGCAACAAACATTGCAAATCTGTTAGTTTATTCACTTTTCCATGCAACGCTGCTATTGGCCATTCTATAAAGGTTTGCTGTGACATAGCTCATAGAGTTTGTGTGTATTCAGCATGGCTTTCTCTGTGGGTCTCATTTTCAAGTAAAAACTTACTCCCTGAATGTTGCAGCATATTAGTTGTGTGTTTCTAAGCTAGACCCTCAGGAACTGATGTTGGAAACCTGGATAATAACTACATTCCCTTAATTTCATGTGTTTAATCATCCTGGTGCAAATACAAATCCCTTCTCTGAAAAAAAGAGTGAACAATTGTATTTCGAGAAGTGTTTAAAAGTCTAGATGACCTTAAAATACATAAAAGGTAAAAATATGATGATAAAGCCTCTGAGTTTAATTGTGATTTTTGTGAGTAGCCCTACAGTCATTGGAATGTTTGAGCCTATGCCTTGCACATCGGTTTTAACTGTGAGTTTCAAGAGTTGTGCACTCTCTCTGAATTATCATAGAATTAGAGAATGGTTTGGGTTGGAAGGGACTTCCAAAGATCACCTAGTCCAAGCTCTCTGCCATGGTTATGGACATCTTTCACTAGGTCAGGTTGTTCAAAGCCCCATCCAACCTCACCTCGAAGACTTCATTTTCATTTCAAGACAACAGTCTTCCAACTGAAGGTAGGTAGAAAGGCCCTTATGACATTGTAGAATCTCTCTTTGAGATTAGTAGTTCTCTGTTGCTGTAATCTGCTAATTATTCAGGGCTTTTTTGGTGAATAAAAGTATATTTTGAAGACAAGAATGGATGAAGGCCATAGAGAAACCAGAAAAAAACAGGAAGTAGAAAGAGGATGGGCAGACAGACACTGCAGTTATACAATTTCTCCATTAAGACAAATGGAGTTCTTTCCATTTAATTCCAAGTTTCTTCTTCTGCTCAACTATAAAACTAGCCACAGGCAGCCATAGCATATGTAATCATGTATTATAGAAATCAAATCACATCATTTAGATGTCTCTTTCTTCAAGCATCAGAATATTTCCTCCTGAAGAGGTTGTGTGAAAACTTGGTACATCTAGAATAAAAAATAAAATAAAATAACCCATACTTTGGAAGGCAAGAATGAGTTTCAGCACTGCAGATTCTTCATAGAGGATATGCTGTCTGTCTCCCTCCTTATTGGTTGTTCATTCATTGCTGCTCATGCATTTTTTTCATATGCATAGTGCCATCACAGTTCCGTAGGATCTGTAATGGTGGCAAACACCATCAGTGTAGGAGCTGGTATTTAAGGCTCTAAATTTTTCAATCCCAGATGCAAGGAGCTTTTTCTATGTAGAAAATTCCCCAGGTCATAATGCTGTCATTGTTCTCAGTAGGAAACCTTAATTGCAGAGCTAGTTGGATAAGAGTTGGATTAGCTGGCAGAGTGTTGTCTGGAAAATCTTTCAGCTGTGCAATGTTATCACTTCCCCTACATCCCTCCGCCCCCACCCCTGAGGATTCCTAGCCTACTGCATTTGGTGAGATACATATGTTTTCCCCAGCTACAGGAGCTGTGAAGGGTTCCTCTGGGATATCTAAGTATAAATACCCAAGTGTGTCTTCAGTTGCTAGGTTATTTTTAGTCAATGGGTGGTTACCAAGTCGTCTATAATTGTGCCGTTAAATGTGTCAGAGCAGCTACTGCAAATTGAGGTGCTCCCTGTAACAGGTGGAGCATGTAAAGTAAAATGAGAGAGGGCAAAAGCAACGTTTCAGAACTGAAGTGCTTAAAGATTTGAATTATATAAGGGGAGATTTCTTGGCAGGCAGATGTGAGGAGGATGGTCCATGAGTACAACAGCGATGAAGGAATATGGTAGCGTTGTCTGACTGCATGTGGAGGTTTAACACCCGCTGTAATCAAACCTCAAGTAAGCCACTCCCCTTTCTCCAGCCCCATCTGGTGAGAGAGGGACAAAAGCAGAGACTGGGTTGAGCCAACAATTTACTGAAAGCAAATAGCAGTGGAATAAGAAATGCACAATAGCAGCAGCAGTATTAGTAACAAAAGTATACAAGAGATGGTTCTTTGCACAGGAAAAATGTTGCCTAACACCTCAGATGAGTTCCTCGTGGCTGCTGAGACAAAGACAAGATGGGGGACGTTCCTGCAGCTCGGCAGCAGCTCATGGTTATCCTTGAGACAAAGACAAGGTGACAGATACTCCGCAGCCAGCATTCCCCACCCCTGAGCCCGAGACAACAGCAAACAATGATGGACAAACCCCCAAACCCTCTGTGTGTGCGTGTATCTCTGTGAGTGATAGAGAATAGCAATATGGCCATGGCCCAGGGCTCTGGGCTCCCCCTCCGTGAGCAAACCTGGGACACTGCACTACACACAGTGCCTGTGCTGGTGCACTGGGGGATTTCAGATGTGTGTTTTGGGAGAATTTACCAGTGGTTCAAGGGATCACAGTGATCTCACAGGACCTCTAACTTCTTCTTAGGCAGCTCCTTTTTTGGTAGTGGCCAAAAGCTGTTACCAAATGGTGGCTGCTGTGTGGGAGAATGTTCAGTGAGTTCCCAGTGGAAAACTGTCTACATGGCATCAACTGCTGGAACAAATTATAAATAGAAAAGAGGAAGAAAATCATACCTGACTAGAAGGTCAGTAAGATGGTAGGAAGAAGAGGTGAACAGCAAAATAATTCAACTGAAAAGCAACATGAAACAAAATTACTTAAAAAATAACAACCCTAAATGATCAAAAGTTCTAAGTTAACATGCACGGTTAGCAAGCAGATTGCACACTGATAATTCTAAATTATCTAGGCTGTGCTATCCCTTTTATGAATGTGCCACTAGGATGGGACGGAAGGCAGTGTATAGTCTGTCAAAAATATTAAAGATATATTAATGTATCACCTAGTTTGGTAAGTCAAGGGGGAAAAAAATCTAAATTTTAGGTGATGGAAAGAGCTAGTTAAATGTAGTTGTGGTTCCTATGGTAGCCACATCATGTCACAAACCAGAGATCAATAGCATCTCTTTAGATGTTAATTTCTACTCCAGTGGCAGTTACCCAGCATCAGCTGAAGATCAGGAATAAAATTTTGAGGACTGCTGTAGTTGTGCCTAGCGCAAAAGCAAAGAAATGCAAACCAGCCATTGGTATGCAGAGAAAAGGGGAGAAAAAAATACTTAAATGCTGCTAAAACTAATTGGTGGAAATAGATTTATCTTTGCTCAATCCTATATACTCAAGATATCTTCTATTTTGGTTTAATTCAAAACAGAAAAGGATTTATAATGCTACTTCAGGCATATGTGAAAGATGAACTGGGTGAATTTCAACAAAATAAAATGTTAAACTTAGCATCAGGAGAAACATTCCAGCTGAGAGAAGCACTGGGCTGGAATAATCACCTCAAGTGGCTGGTGACAGACTATTGCCTGAGTAACTCAAAAGTAACAAAAATGAAATCCAGTGGGCATTGGCAAAAGTTTGGTCTAGATAACCTAATAATAGCTATTGTCTTCTCTCTCTCTTTTTTTTTTTTAAGCCAGAAGTAGTTTCCAAATTCATTACTGAAAATGGGCTAACGTCACATCTTGTGCTCCTGCATTTAGATCTGCATTGGCCATGCATAATTTGGAGGTTTATTGCATGAACAGGAATAAAATAGTTATGCAAAAGGCATTTGACACAGCTGGAAATAGTAGGTACGTGGAATACAATCTGAACATGATTGTTTTCCAGGAATTTTAGCACATCTTTATTTATAAAATATCTCAGTAGTGAAGAATAAATCTTACAGAGTCTGGTAGAATCTTTTCACAAAATTAAATGCAGAGCATAGATAATTTTTTCTCTATACTTGAAGAAAGGCTGCTGTTTTTGCTACTGAGTTCCAGTTTTAGTAATTCTGTAGAACTCAACTGAATTTTTAGTAAAAAGAACAAATGAGCTGCATTTCCAAAAGAGAACACACATTTGAAAATTATGCACTTCATTTTTCTGCTGCTTTCTTGGAAGATCTCAGAAGATCTTCTATCTCTTACACATTTGCTCTTGCTCCCTGATCATCAGAAAAATGTATTCCTCACTTCTCTTCCCAGCTGCAAATGCCCTCTAGATCAGAAATGTCTTCCAACACCATCACCATCCTTTACGAGCTTTCAGGTGCCCAGCATTGCTCCTTCAACTTTAAAAAACAATGGGGGAAACTCCTGTGGAGTGGTTCCCTAGAAGGAGTTACTGCTAGAATCACAGCTTTTTGCCTCTGTATTGCTTGAGGTGAATGGGGTCAGAGCTCTGGACAAAGCCTGGAAATACAGAGATAGGTCTGCACATCTGTTATGGCCTAAGCAGCTGAAAAGTCATTTGGCAGGTGTTATTCCATTAGTTGGGAATGCAGATCTTAATCAGCTGAAAGATAAGGGGGAATTCTTATCAGTGGAATTTATCCAGAAAAGTCTTCCAGAAAAGTCTATACGGGTAACTTGAGTTATCTTTAATATTTTATAAATCTTGATGCAGGTGACAGGTAAAGAAATTGAAGATGGATATTTTTGAATAGGACTCACTCTACTTGAAAAGTCCAAAGCTATTTAGAAAACATAAACCTCAGAGTGAACCATATGTAGTACAGCAAGTGGCATTGCCAGGTACCACTGTCCTCTCAAATGGGAAGTCTTCTGGAATTCCTTGTTGCTATGAGACTAAATATGCCTGTACAGTGTGAGCGCTGAACCAGATTTTGCTCCCACTTCCACTAGTGTGCGAGTAGAGTGACTTCCCTGTGGCCAGGGAGCACCATGCCATGTTCTGATGTTTTGTTTATGAAGGGTCTGATCTAAAGGCCACAGAAACCCAGGAGTATTTGTCTAATTCAAAAGCTCAGAGGAGTAAGACTTGTTAAAATGAGAGAAAGCACCATCTTGCACCTCAAAAGGAACAAGGAACAAGCAGTTAGGGCTTCTGACCCATTGAAGTGGATCTTCATGTGCTTTTAGTCAAAATGGAAAGCAATGAGTAAAATTTTTTAGAGGATTTTTCTCTAAATGTGTTCAAACTAAAAGATAAGTATTGCTCATTTTGGACTTTAGAGTATAAACTAAAGTTTGATACTTCTAAAATCCAGTTACCTGTGGATTTTAAAGCTGCTATGTCAGTGGGGGGGAAGGGTGGGAGAGAGATTTGTTTGCTTAAGTATAAAATGTGTGAATTTTCTTTAGCTACTTGACACTTTTTTCTTTCACCCAGAAGACAAATAAACAAACAAAACCCAACTTGAACTGTGCCCAAGCATGGCAAATTTCTCACCGAAGTGTGCATTTCAGAATGAAAGATTTACAGTGGAATTTCTCTAGTGTAGCTATGACATTGCTTTAACATTGCATTGCTGTAATCTTCAAATATAGTAAATGCAATACATGGGTTTACAGGGATTTGTGTGAAGTTTAAAATTCAAAAGATGGTTGGTTTTAATGTTTCTCTATGCTATCTGTGAAAAACGAAAAGGCACAGGGATGAATTTAAGACACATCATCAACAGCATGGGAGATGTTTGCCCAATAAAAATACTGATCTTTTATTAATCTGTCCTTTCAAGCATCTGGAAACACTTCCCCAGTTTCTTAAAATTAAGCAAATATTTAAATATGAAATATAAAAAATATATATAAACAAACTCCCAACCAAGACCAATAAACCAGAAAACCAAACCCCCAATCCACATCATAAATGCAGACGTAACCAAGGCGCTATGAAAACAAAGCTCTCAGTGTGCAAGTATTCCCTTACTTGGCTTAAATCTCCAAAACTATGGATGTCTATCCCGGAGAAACCGGGGTAGCTCACTGGCCGTCTGTGCGTTACAGTCCTTGTCAGTGTTGTGCAGTGAACCTACAGCCAGCTCGAGCAGCACCGCAACTTCCAGCGTGTCGCGGTGCTGCGCGGCGGGAGGACCCTCCTCCGTGCCGGCCGGGCCGCGCAGCGCCGTCCGCCCCGCCGAGGCCGCTGGGCGCTGTGGCCGCCCGCCCTCTGCCCGCAGCCTCCGCGGGGCTGCCAACCGCGCCTGCCCTGCCCGCGCCCCCGCTGCCGGAGCCCCTCTCCCCGCATTACGCGTCCGCCGCCCGCTCCGCGCTCCGCCCCGCGGGCAGCGCTGGCCGCGCTGCGGGACACGCACGCTCCGCGGAGGTTGCGCGGCGCAGCGGCAGCTTTTGAACACGATAGGCACGGAGGAGCCGCACCGCCTGCGCGGGCAGAGGGCACCGTGAGGGAGCCCGGCTCGGGCAGCCCCCTGTGCGGCCGGCAGCTCTCCGGTGTGCGGCTGTTAACCCTGCCCTGCCCCGCACCGCCGAGCCGCCCCCGGCAGCCTGTGCGTACCGAGCTCGGTGCCCTGACCGGGCAGCCCCGGCCGTCGGGGCGGGCCCCGGGTGCGGAGCGCCGCGTCTGCCCCTGGCCGAGGCAACACCACGTCCCGCAGCGGCGGGGCCGAGCGCGCACTCCCCGCGGAGCGGCCCCGCATCGCAGCACCGCCCCGGCCTTCCCGCCCCCCCCGCCCGGCTGCTCTACGGCAGCCGGTGGCCGCGGCAGGGTCTTTCTCCTGGAGTGGGAGGGCGGCAGCAGAATCACAGCCGTGGTGTTTCGGGTTCTTTTTTTTGTGGGCTGTTGGGGTTTTTTTGGTGCTTTTTTTTTTTTCCCTTTTTTCCCCACGCTGATTTATTAGATTCTTTCATTTGCACTCCTGTTTTCCGCGGGGATTGCTGCAGCGGAGGCATCAACCTGTAGACTGAGAGAGCCCGCCGTAGCTCGGCGCGGCTGCTCGGAGGGCGCGTTGCGGTGCCACCGCCGGGACGCGGCCCCGGGACAAGGTCGACCCCGCGGGCGGACGGCGGGCGAGGGAGCGGGGCCAGCCGCGGCGCCTGGGGCACCTCCAGGGGCCAGAGGTGCGAGCCCAAAGGGAGACCAGCGATCTGTGCAAGAGCCCCCGAGCGGCCCCGCGTTTGCCAGGGACGGCGGGCTGAACGGACTTCCCTCCCGCCCCCCGCACCCGCACTGGAGAGCATCTCCGAGCCGGGGGAGGAGGAAGGGGGTGCAACAAATTGCCGCTAGCCGGGAGAAGTTGCAGTAAAGAGAGATCCCTCCCTCCCGCTCCCTCCCCTCCCCACTCGGTCTCTCCTCCCCGAGCCGTGGCAGCGAGCGGCGGAGCAGCGGCCCGACGAGCGAGCGGCACCCGCAGCCCGGCGATGCAGCAGCGGCTCCCGCGGAGCCTCGGCGGGGAGGGCCCGGCCCCTGCGCGCCCCGCGCCGGCCGGCGGCGGCGCGCCCTGAGCGGCGGCGGCGGCCCCGCGCCCCCGCGGCGCAGCGGGCGCTGTTGCGCAACCCTGCCCGGCACCGCCGGCTCCCTGCCCCCGCCGCCGGCTCGGCGCGGCTCCCGCGGAGACGGAGCGCTGATTCATGGGGCCCCGCGCCGGCCGCCTCGGCGAGGAGAGCGCGGCGCTGCCGCTGCCCCCGCGCGGGGTGTGAAGCCCCGGCCCCTCCTCCGCAGCCCCGGGCTCGCCCGCCCTGCTCGGGAGTGTGGTCCCTGCCGGGAGCCGCCGCGCCTGGCGCACAGAGGGAAGCGTTGATGCATCGCTGTGGAAATTCATTGTGTGACTTTCTGGGTATTTACTGAGTTTCAGACCGAGATGCAGCTCTTGAAAGCTTTATGGGCACTAGCAGGAGCAGCGATCTGCTGTTTTCTTATATTTGTCATCCACTCACAGTTTCTTAAAGAAGGTAATTGTATGTGCATGTCTACATATCCTATTCTTTAATACTAAGATCTTTACGAGGTGCCTTAATTATTTTTACTGTTTCCAGTATGTTCTATTTACAGCAGTGCTTTCACGCTATTTTTTCCTTTCTGTTAAAGCTTTCTCAATTTTGTTGCTTTAGATAATAGGTAGGGTTAGACTTAAATCTTTGGTAAATGTATATATAATATATGGATATTTATATATATATGTGAAATCTGTATGATGTTTATATTCGGTCTTTTAGCTGACGTCTCATTTCTTTATGGGGCATGTATAGTGCATAGAAAATATTTGTTGCTATCGGATGACCACAAAACAGTAGTCACCATGGGAATATTAATAAACCAAAAACCCCCTTAACAAGTAAACGTCTTATTTTTATACCAAATCAATAGGCATCCTTTGCCTTTTCCTTATTCGGTACATTTTCAATAGATGGCACCAAAGTTCTATGGAAAGGGCAGGGCAGAGCAAATCCTGGGCATTCAGCATCTTCCTTCTCATTGCCCCGAAACGGAAAGAGGCCTTTGCGTTGCTTCAAGGCTCTTGTTTTTTCCACCTTGTGGTCAGAAAATTGTGATTGCAATTTACAGGAGAAAATAATTTGGATTGTGGGGCAGGCTTTCCTCTTTTTTTTTCTTTCCTTTTTTTTTTTTTTCCCTACTTGAATTGGGTGGAAAAAAATGTTTGGTTAAGTGAGTATAGAGGGATTTTCCTGGGGAGTAACCCTTGTATTGCTCCTTTTTTGTTTTGTTTTCTTTCCTCAAGAAATTAGTATTTTCTTTTTTCCCCTACTGCTAAAATAATTAATCCATTTGTTACTTGTATAGCAAATTGTAGTCTGAGATTCAAGTGTGAATCCTGAAAAATGTATATATGTATACATTGGTGGTGTATGGAAAAGTCCAGTCCTGTTTTTTAAGCAGCGTTAACAAACATAATACAACAATATGAGGATTTTGGTGAACCCATTTTTTCTTTTTTTATCATTGTAATGTAGTTGGAGGAAAAAGGAGCCAAGCTCAGCTTGGAGTGCTGCCTGTATAAAGCAGGGAAAAAACTTTTTTGTGACTGGGACAAAGTTTCACTCAAGTCTGGGCAAAGGGACTACCTTGTAATCACTGAAGTATCAGTACTGATTTTAATTTAGTGTCAGTCTAAGCAGAGCATGAGAGTCTGTGTTTTCACAGATTTTTTAAATCTTTTTTTTTCTGAAATTAATAAACTCCGATTGCCTGAGTTGGTAAATTTAGAAGCATTATTCAGATACCTCCAGAGCTAAAGATTTCTCCTTTAAGAAACCTACCCATGCTGTAATTGCATTGTGTGCAATGCCTCCTACATAGTGATTTATTTAACATTCTTTTAAAATGTTCAGACAACTGTATTTTTATATATCTTACTAATGACATGGCCTGTTTTGAGGAGGTTTTGCAGAATTTCAGGCTATTTTTTTTTACACTTTGCCATTATACTGTTTTTTTCTTTCCTCGATCTTTTAGGGTTTGAGATCTGTGTTACTGTAAAAAATCCTTAAAAGAAGAAGCATTTTGTTTCCCTTAAAATGTTTCACCCTGCCTTGTAGGAGTAGAAAGCTAGCAAATTATTTTATAAAAGCAAAACCCATGGCTGTACATGAAGGACTTTTAACACATTTTACATTTCAATAGCAATTAGAACCATTCTTAATGTGGACTGCAGACAGCAAACTGAACCTCTTTAGCTTGTTGGATAACTTAATTACATCAGTTTGTTTATATTTGTTCCTGAATCATTTGTGCTTTCTTTAGCAATGAGAACTATATACTGACTGTAAATTGCATGCATTGGGATAGCTGTCAGACTTTTCTTGACAGGTGCTAATCTCCACGATAGCATTTTGACCCTTTCCGTGTATTCCTTCCTCCCTGTAGTTTCAATAGAGACACTGAATAGTTTGGTGAAGTTGAGTGAAAGTTTGCACGGTATGAGTGAGTTTTTTCTTTATGAAGAACTTTTAAAATATCCAGTAAAAGTGAATGGTTTAAGCATAAGATATTTAAATGAAGGCATATTAGAGAATGAGAAATGGATAACACTGGATTTAAGCTATGTATTGTAAGCAGTTTGCAAAATAAGATTTACGTCTACTTTTTTTTTTTTCATTTTAGAACCTGGTGGTTTATGTTGCTTTCAATAAGAAAACAGAGAAAAAGAGTGAGGAAAGAACTAGCAAATAATTTACCCATATGCCTACCACATTAGTTTATTAAGAAAATATGTATGAAGAAGAATACATGTGAGATTACCTTACTACCTTAATAAGATTTGAAGTAGTTTTTGATGTCAAAGTTATCCCTTTGCATTATAATTTTATCAAAACTTAGCAACACTATGTCTCATTGCACATAATGTTAGACTGTTGATTTCTGGCAAAAAGATTAATTTCCCATTGGAGCCTAATGAGCTACACAGGCTGCTGTTTGTAACTCAGCTATGTGGTTGAATTCCTAAGTTAAATGCTTGGACATTTTAATGTGATTATTGCTTGTGCAGAAGGATAATTTCTTGTTGTCCCAAAGAACATTCAAATAAACCACCAGTTTGACTAGCTTGATCAGATTAGCTGGTAACACCTATCTCCTGAGACAAGTTGATGGTACAAGTCCATACACTGAACATCTCTTTTGTATGCAAGACCATTGATTTAAGAAGAATGACATGTAAAATTAAAGTTCAAATCTGATTTATTAACGCATGGTCTTTCCATTTTTGCATGTTTCATAATATTTACTGCTCATTATTTTTCCAGAGCTAGGTATTAACAGAAAATTGACATAATCTTCATACAAAATTATAAAATTACTACATGTATTTTTCTGTGTTCATTTTCCTTTTACTCACTTGGAATTACTGATGTTAGATGTCAGGTTATGCTCTTATGACCTATTAACACAACATATTTTTATAAATGGCTATAGTGTGTAGAACTTCCATGACATCCAGTCGAAACTTATTCCTTCAGTCCCATTCATAAATATGAGATTGTATGTTGCAACAGTCAACTGAGGGTTTTTTTTTTCATAATTAATGCAAATTTCATGTTGATTTGATTTTATTTCATTTCCTGTGCTGAAGTGGACCTGTCTTAATTCTCTAAATATTTTTATAAACATTTGTGAATTGAGGCAGTTTGGTAGTAGCATTACATTACTACCGTATAAATGGTGTTAAGAAACAATGAATGCTTGTTCTGAGATGAGTGGGAAAGAGCTGTTTAAATGTCTATTTTCATGAATATGTTTTTTTCAGGAAGTGAATAATGGGTGACACAGGGTGCCATTTTTCCACACTTAGGCTTTTGTGTGGAAATACAGGTCGTCCTGTGGCTAATCCGTTCCCCTATGTCCAATCTGTCCTTCAGTGTTTCTAAAAGATGAATAGAGCTGTGAACCCAAAAAAGGGTATTGTGATATATAATTGCAGTCCCATGCCTGTCTGATCTTCCTGCAAAGCAGTTCAACATACTCTAGTCAGCTTCAGTCAGTATGAAGGAGTATTTAAAATTTCACTATCTAAAACTTTTTGCATTCACTATTGAAAATTGAAAGTAACCAAGTATATTCACTACCCGTGTCTGATTTTAAGTGATTCATTATCTAATATTGTTAGAGAAATGAAAAACATTTGGGTTGATGTTGCACCCCATCAATTGTGGGACCTCCTTTGCCCCTGACAAAGACCTCTTTCACGTAGTAGAACGTTTTAACCATTCAGACGCTGCAGTGATGGGGAAAGGTAAAGGATACAGTTTCTAAATGTGTCTTTGAGTCTCATGGAAAGTAGGGCAGTTAGGGACTAACTTCGGAGGCGTGTGTGCACATGGCAGCCAAGGAGTGTTACAGCCCTGCATACACTTTAAAGCTTTGTTTATGTGCTGATAGCTCATTAGGAGATAGAAATGTCTAATTTATCAAAATATCAACTTGATATTTTGAATGGTTTAGGAGATTTGGGTGATGTTAGCCTTGTTTGGAGAGGGACTGCACAGAAGCAGGTTCAATCTCAAGAATCTTGCTTAAAGTATAGAAGATTGGAATATTCAGTCCTGATCTGTTGGGTAGATGTTCAGGAAGCTCTGTAAAATAAGGTGATTTCTCTTGATACACTGCAGTAGTTGGGACAAGAGAATTCCAGTACTTCTTTTATAACCAGATGATTATTGGCTGTAAATCAAAATTTAGTATAATTTGTACAACTTTCGTGTATACTTATATATACTAATAAGGTATCTGTTTAACAAATTTTTCATAGTAATCTTTTTCTCCCCCCCTCCTTGCCTTGGGCAAAAATTAGCAATTATTGGTTACACTTGTAGGCACTTCTGTGTCAATTCTATTTATAGGAATTAGTGTTACAATAGTCAAAAATACTACAGCACTTTTTTAAAGTAGAGTGCAATATTACACATAACTTGGCTAAGTTTTATACTTATTATCTTTTTCTTGTCACTTTTTATATAGATTTAGATACTTTATCCTGCTCTAAAACTACAGACAAGCTTTATGCATATTTTTGGTTTTAGCATGTACAGTTTGACATTGACAATAATAAGGCACATATTCTATTTAGCTGTGTAACCCCAAAGAACTCTGCTACTCCTCTGCTAATGTTTGAAATTGTCTACTGACAGTATACCCAAGGTGATTTTTTAAAGAGATTTCTATTCATACAACCTGATGGCTTGAGGAAGCTGCTACTGCTAATGTTTACTGCTGTGTGAGACCTTTTGGGGAAAGGAGTTATCTTCTAAAATGTTTTGAGCCTTTGGCCCTCAGAATTTTCCTAGAAAGAACTTGAATGTGACTTATTATGACAGATAAATCACTATATTTTAATTATTCTTTTATCTTTTAAACATAAAAAATACTTGAATGAGTTAAACACAGAAAGATAATTGCTTTTCACAATGTGGAAAAGAAAGGTTTTGGTTTATTTTATTTTTTCAGTTTTCCCTTCTATGCTTTACCTGTGTCTCAAACCAGTAAGATACCTTGCATACCAGATGCGCTGCATATGTTACCTATATATAGTAAAACTGAGTTGAGGACAGTGTGTCCAAGCTGCAAATTTGCTGAAGAGTTTGTTACATTTAATGCACTCTATATAGTTTTTTCTAGTCTATCTTCCATACATTTTTTGTGAGGGGTGCTGTGAAAAGGCAGATGTGAACAATATTTTCAGTGCAGGACATCAGGGTAGAGAGAGGCACAGAATGCAGGAGTGGAAGCTTTACTCTTCCCATCCAGGAAACAGAACTGGTGGTTGAAAAGCCCTAAGCTTGAATAAGGGCTAAAAAGAAAAGAAAATGTGAAAGGTATCCAATCTTTCTTTGCAGTTTTGATATGGTTTTATGGCAACTACATAGAATTAAGACCCAGTTCAGTGGCTGTCTGATGGTATGTGGCACATTGGAGCTGCAGAAAAATGAGAAGACCTCTTGCTTTGAGCTAAAATATCTTTGTATCTGAAATTTTTTGATGTTTCTGGTCTATTGTTTTTTGTTTCGTCTTTTTTTAATTTTTTTATTTTTTTATTTTTTCAATAGGATTAGAGAGATGTAGCAGTGAAAGGAAGCAATGCAGACAAAATTCTCAATTATTTTCTTTTCTGGGAGGCAGGAAAGATGTTCTCTATGTGGCACCTGCTGTGCTGTGATGTACCAAGAGGGGGAGTCTCACAGGTTTTCTACCAATGGGAGGAAGCTTTGAAATAGTGTTTCGCTTTGGGTGTTTAATATGAACGACTTGTATGTCTTCACACCATTGATGGTATAAATCTGGTTTTCCCAACTGAGCAACTTAAAAAAAGCCATTAGTAAGAGATTTTTCAGTAGCCTTTTTATGATTGTCTGTTTTCATAGCCCAGGAGCACAAGTGATGAATTATTGACCTTTCTTGGCGTTTATCAGCTCTACCTGTTCCTAAAGGCAGTACCATAGACTGGTGTGAGTCACATCATACCAAAGTGCATGCTTTTTAGATCTGTTGGTTAATATTTATTTTTCTTGTTTCCTAGCAGGCATATACTGTATCAAATGTTAAACTGCCCAAACAAGAGACACGCAACTGAGACTTTTTGAAACTGAACTAGAAAGGACAAATGAAAAAAAAAATAAGCATGTATTTACAAGCTGAGTTCAATATAATATTGCTGAGAGAAGCCATATTTTTTTAAATTCACTAGTCAAAATATAGATAAAATTATTCTCTTCTTATATATATTTACAAAAAGCTTTTTATAATCATATGAAAAAAAAGCATAACACAATTGTACTAATTAAAATAGCAGTATTTGTTTTCTGGTAGTATTTAGGTATCCCAGCTGGAATTGATCACTCAGCTGAGTATGGCTGGCCAACTGGGGTATCTATTCCACCCAGTATTGTGTTTTAGCTAAGATTTATTTTTCTTAGAAATTCCATCCATGTGCTACTTATAACCCATAGTGATAGTATGTTCTGTTTAGCAAAATCCTATTATTTGCCTAAATGTGCTTTCTGTGCTTGTGCTAGAAATCCAGCAAACATAGTGAATCTGCCTTTTCATTATATTTTACCATTGGCACCACATCAGTCTGCAAGTAAATCTTACTCAGAGCAATAGATCTTCCTACTAATTGTTGTTTGTCTTGTAAAAAGCAATAAGCAACATTTGGAATATGTCCAAACAGGAAATTAACATAGAAATAAACAATATTAATATTTTCTTAAGGCAGACCGTGTACTAATGTGTGTTTTCACTAGAGTGATGCATTATTCTTGACCAGTTTTGGGCCACTCACTGCAAGAAAAACACTGAGGTACAGGAGTATGTCCAGGAAAGACAATGGAGCTGGGAAAGGGTCTGGAGCCCAAGTTTGGTGGGAAGTGCATGAGGGAGCCAGGATTGTTTGACCATATTAAGGAAAGGAGATTGTATTAATTTATCAGGTAAAAAAAAAAGTTATTTGTAATATGCAAGTATTTTTTGAACCGCAGCTTCTTTTTAATGTTCAACAAGGCTATGTGGTGTTTCAAAGTCTGGGTGTTTAATTGCAGTCACACATGAGAAAAGATTAAGTGGATTCACAGTAGAACAAAGGGAATAGCTAAATCTTTAGGAGATATGAACTAGAAAAAAGAACTAAAAACACTAGTATAACCCAGTTTAGAGAGGAGATTACTAGCATGGTAAGAGATTTCAGTGGGTAAAATTCCACCTTGAGAATAGCAAACCATCCTTTCTATAAAGTGGGGAGATCACAAGAAGCAATGAATGCAAACTGATTTGAGGGTAATTTAAGCTAGACATTGGGAAAGGTCACAGCAGGACAGATTTGTGCTGGTGTTTTAGGGAGGACTTGCCATTGGCAAGAACAGTTAAGCATTGAAATAGATTTTCTTGAGAAGTTGTGGAATAGGAGAGTTTTATTTTCAGATTACAATCTTGTCTGTTGGGAACGGTGTTCTTAAATTGAAGCAGACAGGTGGACTAGGTGATTTCTTGAAGTCCCTTGAAGTCTGATTCTCTGAAATGTGCACTTACCTAAAACTTTCACCTTACAAAGGTGAAAGATATTTAATCATCTAACTTTAGGGCAATTTTCTGTTGGCTGCTGAAGTCAATAGGCTCATGAGAAATTATCCTGGGGTCTGAAAGTATTAGAGAACAAAAAAAATTTCCAAGAAATCAGCCAGTGTTTTAAGTATTTTATTAGCTAAATCATACCATTTTTTTTGAGTTGCAGATGCAATTTCAAAACAAAACAAAAAAATAGAAAATAACATAATTCATGTAAATAGAGATTACTTTTTAAGTACTGTTTATGTTGCAGCTATTTAGCACTTAAATGTGCCCTAAATCAGGACTGTGCTCTGTTTGCGCTTCTTCATATGCAATGAGCAGTGAAATAGAGATATTAGTCTAATTCACATTTTGGTATATTTTATAAGATGTGGATTTGTGTTAAAGGTTGTATACTTCTGCTGGTCTGCTGCTCTTGTTATGTGAAGGGCTTATCTTCAGGTTACCCTATGGCTACTCTGACCTCTGGTATGGGAAACACAGAACCTGCCCCACAACAGGGTGAGCTGCAAATGGCTTTGTAAAGTTCTCTGTTAACATGTGCCTGTTTGGTGCTATGGGCAATTAAAAGCTTTGTGTTCACCACAGTCTGCAGTGATGTGTATCTTGATGTGGTACTGCACAATTTTTAGATGTCTGTGTAGTTCCAAATCTGGTAGCAAAAGGAGAATTAGCAAGTTGTGCTGACAGAAATGATTGTGGATTGATATAAGGACAGGGAGAGATCACTCCCTAATTACCATCCCAGACAAATTCTTTTTAATAAAGAATTAATTCTGGGATGAGCTAATTTAATTTATTGCCAATGAAAATCAGAGTAGCATCACAAGAAACAAATCCAAATCTTAAAACATCTTCATCCTCTGACTCCCTTTTTCCTGGGCTTCACTTTGCCCCCAGGTTTTCTGCCTTCTCTCCTGAGTGGTGCAGGGGGATGGGGGAGCGGGGTTGCAGTCAGTTCATCACACATTATCTCTGTTGCTCCTTCCTCTTCATGCGCTTCCTCATCTCCAGCATAGGGTCTCTCCTATGGAAGACAGTCTTCCACAAACTTCTCTAACATGGGTCCTTCCATGGGGTTAGTCAATCAGGGACAGACTGCTGGAGCATGGGCTTCTTTCTCCCTGGTTCCACAGGTCTTGCCAGGAGCCTGCTCCATTGTAGGCTTCCCATAAGACCACAGTCTGCCTTGGGCATCCGTTTTAGCATGGAGGGGTCCTTCAGAGGCTGCAGAGGGATGGATCTCTGCTCTACTGTGGATCCCCAAGGACTGCTGTGGGACAGCATGTCTCACCATGGTCTTCACAGCAATCTCTGCTCTGACACCTGGAGAACCTTCTCCCCTTCTTCACTGGCCTTGGTGTCAGCAGGGCTGTCTGTTTCTCTCCCATATTCTCACTCCTCTTTTTTGAATGCTGCTAGTGCTGCATAGATTCCACGCCCCACCCTCCCTCCTTCAATATGTTGTTGCAGAGGTGCTGCCACCATCGCTGCTGGACTCGGTTCTGGCCAGCTCTGTGTTCATCTTGGGACTGGTTGGCATTGGCATCCTTGGACACAGGGCAAGCTCCGGTAGCTTCTCACAGAAGACCTCCCTAAAGCCCCACAGTCTCTCCCCAAACGTTGCCATGCAAACCAAATATAGTCATAGTCCACAGCTTGTGCTTATGTGTGGAATTACTTTGTGTCTGTGGAACAGTTATGCACTACTGATGTTTTCTACTTAGAGATGTAGAAGACCTGGGTATTAGTCCTTGTTTCTTGAGCAGCACTAACTTTCTTAAAATACAGGAAATAAACAATTTTTTTAAAGTTATTGTATTGCAAGTTAAAACTTCTTTGTCCCTTTACACTACTTTTTGAAAAAGCACTTGCATTTTATGTGTTTTTGTGTTGACTGCTAATTAATTCTGACAATGAAGTTATATGATATCTGTTGCAATTTTCTACTGTTTTATTGTAATAAATTACATTTTTTTTCTGCATTATTCTTTCAATACAAATTTGTGGCTTTAAGGAAGAAGAAAACCAAACCTCTGCTCCAGTATTCAGAGTTGCACATGTTTTGGAGATGAATCTGGGAATAGATTTAGCCTCAAGAAAATCAAAAAAAAATCAAACAGTTGTTTGAAATGGTCAGTGCTTGAGTATCACCTTGCTGATGGCTATGAACTAATTGAGATTAAACTAAAATGGTTGTGAAGATTCTTTCTCTTCCTGTTCATCAGCTGGTCCCATTATCTGTTAATCCTTTAAAAGTATTATTTAGTCATTAAGAAAAATGAATGCTCTTTTTTATTCCTCTTTTGTTCTAGCTTTTGCCTTTGTTTTTATAATACATGCTGGTAGACGATGTAAAGCCTTCAGCTTCATTTATTGTGAAAAGATCTTGTAACTGTTTTAAGCATTTTTGTGTACTTGGCTATAAAACTATATAGATTGTACCAGATGCTGTCTTATCTTATTTTATAGAATTATAATGGATGCTGATGAGTTTTAGATGCAAGCCTTTAAAGATAAAAATCACATTGCTGTGTGTCATTTTCCTTGGTAGAATATAGTAACAGCCCCATTTTGTTGACTCTTTTCACCTTTCCATTATTTTGATTAACATTTTAGTAAAACTTTTTGTATTTTAGTATTCTAAGAAGTTCTATGTCTTCCCTGTAGACTATTAAAATGTTAAACATGTATTTTACCTGTTATTTAGAGAATAGTGTCATGATTTTCAGGTGGGCTGAGGACCCATGAACTCCCATTACCTGCAGTTAGAGACTGTATGATAAAACATGGATTGAGCATTTTCTTGGCCATGTCCACCTACAAATTTAATGTCAAAACCCAACAGATTTATTATAATTACTGGTTAATTCAAAACTAGACAAGTATCTATTTTTTGTGATGTATAGACATCACTTGTAGTGTTAATTATTTATAAAAAAAGACGTTATATGCTTAATTAGCAGAAGTTTTTCATTTTTGTTGCACTTTTCTGATCCCAAAAGTATTTTGCAAATCACACATGACTTTTCACTTAAGCAAATTAAAACTTTGGTAACAGCCTTAAGAAAGTAAATCTGTAAAGTATGGATTTTAAAGGGAACATTATGGTTGTTTGATGTTAGGAATGAAGTCTTGTTTCCATTGAAATTGAGGTTGAACTTCTTGCTGCTTTCATTTATGCTCCTGTCGGCATTGTGGTTCTACTTTGGTATATTTTTGCCTTGGTTTATTGACCTGGGAAAGTGTCCTTTCCATCTGTAAGGTGTGTCAGGTAAATGCCTTTGGAAGATAATCCCTGCTGAAACTCTTTGAAAACAACTGATTAAAGAATGTATTTAACTGGAAAAGTTATGCTTCACACTGCAGTTTCCTGTCCCATACTTGGGCACTGCAGCTCCTGACGACATTGTTTTCCTATGCTAAAGTGAGATTTTTTCCCTTATTTCCTGATCCTAAAAATTATGTCTGTTGTGCAACTTCATACTCCAATGCAGTGAATTATCAGTGTTAATAGTATGCGCTTCTACTTAATTGTGCACTTAGGCCTTATCTAGAGCCAGAACCGTATTCTTGCAGTCACTTAACAAATTTTGAGACACTCGCTGTTCACAGAAGTGCAAGAAAAAGATTGTTAAATTATACATGAGCAAGTAGTTAAAATAACAGAAGTTATGAAATATCATTTCTCCTCAGTGTCTCTTCACAGGCATAATGCTTTTCGTCATCTAGAATTGCTGAATTTCTTTAGTTCTTGTCTGCTTTTAGTTTCTCTCCTGCACGCTCTCCCAAGAGAACGCGGCTTCCTTCTGCATGCACCCATGGGAACATGGACGAAAAGGGAGATGGTCAAGGGATCTCATGATTCTGAACACTATGGGTATTTTTCCCTTAGTTTCTCGGCTCTCTTAGAAATAAATTTGATGTTCCCTCTGCCTCTGTGCTTATGTAAGTAGAGCCTTGACTGTCCCTCTAGTCATTATAAAATTGTTACAGTCTGATTTTAGTTTAGAATAAGGCTGGCTGCATGATCTAGTTAACTGGGCATTAGGGTTTTGTGTATTAGCTAATGAATTACCGGTATCCTGATTTAATTTTGTTAGAGTATAATCTGAATTTATTTTTTTTCTAATTCTAATATTGACAGAGAACTAGGATGAACATGGGCTTTGTGCCCTTTTTATAAGTAATTTGCCTTTGCTAGATGGTTATTTTTCACTAGATTACTTGGTTGCAAACTTCCAGACAATTGGTCCCTTAGGAAGACAGCACAGATCACAGAATCAGAGTGGTTTGGGTTGGAAGGGACCTTAAAGATCTATTTTAATCCCCTTCCATAAGGAGGGACATCTTTTACTAGACCAGGTTGTTTAGATGCCCATGTTGGGGAGACCAAGTTTATATGTCGTTAACCTCCTACATTTTCACATGTATTTTATTGTATTGTCATGTTTTTAAGTTTTCTTCCTCACCTTTGTGAGCTCCATTTTAAGAGCTAAAATGCATTAGATTTATAGAAATTTTTAATATTAAGCTCAGTTCATAGAAATTATACATGTTTAGTAATGGTGTAAAATAAACTGAAAGTTTCTATTTATTACAGGTATTTTAGTGAGTAGATTGAAAATTCTTATTGCTTCACAAGTTTGAGATTTGCAAGTCTCTTTCAGCAGACAAGAAATGGGAGTCAAATTAAAAGGAGTAGCTTTTCTGTCGGATTTGTTCTAATGCTATGACTCTCTGACGTGATGAGGATGTCAGATCTATCACTAGGCTTACGTAATTCCTGTAATGTTCACTGTAACAGGAACTGCAGACACCTGTGCATCTTAAGTCAGGCAGGTTCTTGAATTCAGTAAGTCTGTACTGTACTAGAGACACATATCAAAACACAATTTTCTCCATAAAAAAACAGAGCAGTCATACTGTCCTTTCCAGATTTTTAAATTTTTGTTACCAAAATGAGAAAAAAACCCCAATAAAATGGGTTTTTAATGGAATTAGTAAAAAAAGCAAGAAAAGGACGGAAATGTGCAGCATATTTTCATTTTCTAGAAGTTTATATTTGTAAAAGTCAAAGAGAGAAACCTTTGCTATATAACTCATTTGTTTGATTGCTTTCTCCTGCACTTATTTATTGTTATGGTTTAAAAGTCAAGGTTGAGCAGAGATGTGCTTACAAACTGTGATTTAATCCCAACTTCTTCTCACTGTAGCTTCATCTTTTAATATAAACTGTAACCATTTAAAATAAAAAGCTGTTCTGATTCCATATATGAGAAAAAAATATGTACAAACACAAAGGAAATAGAGAGTTTGTAACGAAGTCTCAGTGTTAATTTACATTTTGAAAAAACCAAAAAAGTTGCCATAGTAACGTGGGTTGCAAAAATTTTCTAAATCTGATGTATTAGACTCAGGAAACTCTTAACTTGCATGACATGTTTTTCTAGTTTTGTGAATAAGATCATAATTCTCTGTATTTGGCCACAAATTTGTGCAAAACATAAAAAAATATGCAGGCATTAGTAAATTATGCAAACGGAGTCTTTTCCAATCAGCTTTCTAATTATGTTGTTCCTAAGATAATTGTTGTTTTGAATCTTTTTTCCTGAAAATTATGTAGAATATATAGGTGCTTTTCAGTATAAGATTTTGTTGCATCTTGGTTGCTCAGTACTGTGCAGTTAATACTGATGATTTTTAAACATGTGGGGCACTATATTCTGTCAGTTCCCATAAATTTCTTTTTAATTCTATTAAAATGGTTAACTTTTTTCTCTCGAACAAAATTACAAATAATTTTTTTATGTGCAACAGGGCTTTGCTGAACAGATGAAAAGATAGAGTTTAATAACGGCATTCATTTTTGCTATTTTAAAAGGCCAGTTTTAGAACTCTGCACTGTGGGTATTGTAAACTCTAGTTCTGGGTGCTATGGGCTGCTCTGTTACCTTTCTAGCTCCACATGCAGCCAAACTGAGCGAATAACTGTTATGGAGCAATATTCAGGGTCAGTTTTTTTAACTAATTAATTTACTGCATATCTCAACTCTCAGCAAACAGCCCATTTTTATTTTCAGTGCTACTTATATATTTAAAACTGATTGGGAATTATGTATGAAATAATGTTTTCACCCAACCATTGTCTAATGCTTTCTAAGTGTCTCTGTGTTCGGTTAATCCCTACTGACAATGGCCAGTGACCTTTTGACTGGTGGAAGGTTTAAGCTATATAACTTTTAAGATGAAGTTTTTGTTGATGTCTGATAGCTGAGTGCTATAGCTTGGGTTAATATTTCCACACTAGTGTGTTAGTTTTAAAAATAGATCTCATTTTTACATATTTTAAATGTAATAACAGGAAGTACTTATGATTAAATAGCAGTAATGTATACCACCCGTTACCATTTTTCAGCTGCAGTTCTGTTGCAAAGTCTCCTTTCCCATTATAAATTTTTAGTATATATATATTTTAGTTAGCATTTATTCTTTCCTATAGAACCATAAAAAATAAGTCAAAAAGCACACAGCAGATCTGAGTACACCTGGATGATGATTTTGCTTTCAGACCTCTCATGATGGAGATTCTACAGCTTTCCCAGATTTTCATGCTGCACTCATCTGTTATGTCTGCATTTACTCTTGAGTGGTTGCTGTGGTATCAATCATTTTGTCATGTGGGAAGGCTGGAGCAGAAAGCACACACACACATACAGAGCTCTTTGAAATCCTAACATACTTAACCCAATTAAATTGTAAAGATAGTACTTTATGTATGATTGCTGGGTTGCAGTTGCAGAATGTGGTGAAGAGGAAATCAAAAAGCGGTGTTCAGTTGCTGCTGGGTAAGAGGAATACTTGCTGAGAACACCCAGAATCAGTGGTGAGGTGTGGCATCCCTAGCTGTGAAGACACTCCTGTAATTCCTTGGCCTCTGCCCCTGAGGGACCAGCAGCCATTTTTTATGGCTATTTTTTAAAAAAAAAATTTGCATCTCATACAAGGGTATTTTGCATGTGTGAGATGCATGTTCCCTGGTTTTCCTTAGTATGCTGTTTCTAGTGAACTCACAAAGCTAACATTCCTTCAGTAACCAGAGACTGACCATGATTTTTCTTTCTGCTCCCACCCTCAAGATTTTACATCCTGGGAGGCCCCTACTTCACATCACTGCAACATCAAAATGGCTTCTTGTACTGCCCTGGCTACTAATCCTCTGCTTTCCCAAACTATCCCAGGTCAACAGACCACTACTGGTTTTAGAGGTTGCCAAGGGCTGGTATTTAATGATATTCCAAAGTTTGTAAGTGCAAGTCCGTGCCTTTTTCTGTTTAGGAGTAGCATCCATGAAGCTCTGACCACCCCTGTGGTTGTCCAGGACTTGCACCATGTCTTGTGAGCACAGTTCATAACAATTCAATTTGATATTGTAACTAATGTCTTTGTGCTGATGCTTTTCTTCCCATGGAAAGGTAAATGTGTAAGAGAGAATTTTACTGAATTTTTTCCTGTTTTAAAAATACATGAGTTCCTTTTCATTTGACATGTAGAAGGTATTCAAAGCAACACTTGAAGGTACTCAAAACTGCAAATTTTTGAAGGTATTCAAAACAGCAAATCTTTCTCTCCTGAAAGTTTTGAATGAGGTCACTAGCAAATCTCCGTCCAATGAGATATAAAAAGTCATGTTTTAAATCCATTTTTATGGAAACATTTGGTACTTGGGAGTATTTAGGGCACGCAGTTGCTACTGTTGACAATCTTGAGTATTTTTGAAAATCATCCATCTCTAATTGCTGCTCTGTGCAGTCTAACTTTGTGTTTCTGTTTTCCAAAGTCTTGGCAAATACGTAGTTTATTTCTTTATGATAGAGACTGTAACTAAATTCCATGTTAGAGGGCAAAGTCTGTGAGGAAATGTTCCTTGCATATACTTAGCTAAGGTCCATGTTCTGCCTTTTTGTATCAGGGTGCTGCAAGGGTGGCAGCTCTCCAGAGATGTGGTGTTGAGGTCCCCCAGGAGAACTGGCAGCCAGGACCTGTCCCACCACAGCCCAGAGCCAGGCAGCCAGGGGCACAGGGACAGCCCTGGTCCTGGGCACCTGTCCCCTCCCTGGGAACAGGGACAGGCCAGGCTGGGCCCATGGCTGGACAGGGAAGGGCTGTAGGGGGCTGGAGACCAGTCCTGCTGTGGCATCACTGGGTTGGGGTCTGATGGCCCTGTGGGCTGGAATGAGGTCCGAGAGTGTGGGCAGGGTGTGCTAAGCAGGGACATTGGTACCTTCAGGGCCCTGATGTCGTATCTGTTTTTGTAGCTGGTCCACTAAGATAGTCCCTTGGACGTGCTCTAAATGCATCAGGAGACTACCAGCATTCACTGACATGCTGCATTTTGCATTTTTGTATATTATATGGCAGACATATACTTGTGTTTTAAAGACCATGCACATTACTCTATGAATGTGGTAATGGGCCCTGAAGGAGCTCAGTGTGGACTGGCACTTGAAGATAAATTGAGCCCTGTGCTTGGGGTGACTGATACATTGCTGCACGATGTCAGTTCTTTGAGGAAGTAGGATCTGTAGGATTTGTGCTTCTGAAAATGTCACTTCTGCGGAAGAATAGAAAAGGAATGCAAGAATGGAGGGTTAATACTGAATTGAACTGTATTGGACTTCCTTTAATGTTATCTAACTGATATTATCAGTTAAGTCCTCCTTCTCTAAACTGTGTTACAATGAAAGATTTGCTGCGTTTTAATCGTACCTGAAAGTCTTAGAAAGGCACAAAGTTGTCTTCTGTGGATGTGACTTCGTGAAGCATTTTGGGATGCAGGATCCACTGCGGGATACTTTTAAACTAGTACTTTTATCTCCTTTCCATTTTCCTTTATTCCACCTGATGCTTCGAACGATGAATAACATTGAATATGGGACAGTATAGTTCCATCTACAATGATTTGACTGTGTTGCCGTGACACAGAATTTAGGAATCGTAGTATCACATTAAAGGACATGCTTAAAAGTAGCAAAAATATGTGGTTTAACATTGCAGTCTTAAATTGTAGAAATTAGGTGCAAACTATGCATGGCTGATTTTTTTTTCCTCTTTCTATATTGCTTATTGTGATGTTACAACAATATGACTTGCATCCTCACAAGTAAAGTAATACTTGACTGTACTTTTGACAGTGATAGAGTAGCTCATATTTCAGATATTGTATGTTTAAGTCATATATAAACATATTGATTCATTAAAACCGCAGTAATGCAAAGTGCCCTTTGTATTACTCTATGCAAAAGACAGGCTGCAATGTCAATGAGACCCATGTTGTCCTTCTGGGAGATAATTTACATAGTCTGCAATTATGATTTCTCAAAGGACATTTGATAGCACTATGCTATGCTGCAGGTAAATGAGTAACCAGAACTCTTAGAAATTCATTCAGCTTGAACAGCATGTACTCTTTTTAAATTCTGCAAGTATCTCAGATCATATCTGTGTGCAGTGAATGTGCAATGTACAATGAAGCTTTGCTGGTCATCCCTTTCTGCCAAGGCTTTACTTTGTATTTTGGTTGTTTCACAGTCCAGCTGCCCTGGAAGTTTGTGTACAGTTTTGAGGCTTGACAGGCTTAAATGCACATTTGTGGATGATAGTTTGACCAAATTTCAGTTTTGGTGCAAGAGTGACTGCTAGCAGCAGTGTGGGTGTGCTATGCTTGTAGGGGATCTTGCTTACATGTTCATTTTCATCTCAGTATAGAAATGTGTTTTTGGTTCTCAGTTGTATATAATGATTAGGTTTTGGGTGAAAATAGGAAATATCGTGATCACATACATGGTATACTTATTGAATGATTAGTGAAGAAAGTGGTGAAAGGATTATTTATATCTGGGATGCATGTTTTCCATGTTCTTCACATGCAAAAGCATTCTGGTTTATATATCTTTACTTTTCAGTGATGAAACTTGAGTTAACATGTTTAAAGTGCATGTTTATGCTCTGAGATATTAGGTGTACATATACTGTAAACATGAAACTTAAAAATATATCATAAATACTGTATGGAAAAGACTTGAATGTTATGACTAAATACTTACTAGTATATGTCATTAGTTTTAATGAACTTGGTTTTTCAAAGTTTGTAACAAGGGGTGGAAGATGGAAGATCTAATTCTAGATCTGCCAGCTAGTCTAAAACAATTGCAGTAGATTTGAACTTGCACACTGAAGCATTTTTGGCAAAAAGCTTCATCAGCCCTAACTATAAGTATAGTGTTTCCTTATAAATGTAAAGTTATTAGTCTTAAACACTGTAGGTCCCATCTCTCTTTTGATCAGCTCTACAACTGCTCTGTTGCTCAAGCCCTTTTACTCTTTCTTTTGCCCTTTCCCAACATTTTTTCATCTAATTAAATTTTTCAAGTTGAGCGCCAGAACTCTGTAGGCCGTAACAGTCAACTTCATTATATTCTGTCTACAAACTGAGTTTGTTGAAGATTTTTTCACCTCTTAATCCCATCATAGACTGTTTCAAGTTTCCATTGGTTTTTTAACTGGAAATCTGATTTTTTCCACCTTAATTTATTTGTGATAGTGTCCATTTGTTATTTTACACTTTCCCTCATTCCTGTATTTGTACCCACTTGAATTATTATGATACCTTTTTTCCTTCTTAGCCTTTATTTTGCCCTGCTGAAGAAAAATAAATATTTTTTCAGCTTTATTTCAGAATGTGCACATGTAGTACCCTTGTCATTACTTCTCTTCCCCATAACAGTGGCTTGAAAAAGTACAATCTTACCTTTAGCTGTCTTGCAGTGGTGTTGAATGCTAATACTAATACTTACATCTCTTTTTTTAGCATTACCTCTTCCATTTGTTAGGATAGCAGTTGTCCTTTTACAGCCACATAAGGGTGATAGTGTACCATGAATCTGTCATCAGTTCATCATTTTAGTCCTTTTTTTCTCCTATGTCATTTCCAAGCAGTAAATTCCCACATTTTTCATTTAAATTATTTTTAGTTTCTGCCTACTTGACTTTCTATTTCATTGTTCTCATCCCACTTCTGTTAAACCCATCATCAGAAAGGCATTCAGCTCATCCTATGTTGTATTTTAAGCTTTTATTGTATTAACTATGCATCTAAAATTTGTGTTTCAGAATTCTTTTGAGCTTCTAATTCAGAGGCACAATAAAAAGAATCCAGTAACCAAATTTGCAGTAATGTTTTATTTTGCACATAAAAAAGCACTGGGGGAAAAAAAGCAAAATTTAAGATTTGATTTGGGTTTAAACTGGCATTTGGAGATTAGATTTCCAAACTGAAACGGTTGTCTACATGTCTGAAGACTTGATCAAGAGTGGTATATGATGGTATTATTAACTTATGTTTTTAGGACTTCCATCTTATAATATTCCAGGCTTTCGTAATTAAATTAGAAAAGCATGTTATTTTTTTTTCACAACTGAACTCTGTGTTTGGTTTTGTTATATTAAATTAATATTTAATTAATCAACTCTCATTTTACACTCTGTATTTTGTCTTCTTGTATGTACTTATAAAACCACTCAAAAAGTGTGATGGTTTTCACTTAGTGGGTTTAGGAAAAGGTATGAACAGAAGAATTAGTGGGGTTATTTGTTCTCTGGCAGTTGCACAACAATATTTTCTTTTCTTTTTTGATACCTGCTGTTTGAGAAATGTAGTTTGGAATTGCTGCTGCTTTTATGTTTGCAAAGAAAAGCTTAGTGTGTTGTGAATTAGACTGCATATTTTCCAGCATATTAGGAACATAGGTTTTTCAAGTTGTTCTTTCATTTTTCAGTATTTTTACTGCAAATAGATGATCAGGGTGTAGGAGATAAAGGAGAGAATAATTTCAGAGTTTTTGTTTGCCATTTTTTCAAATTAAAAACTCCTGTAAATTGCCTAGGCCTGAAAAGACCCTACTGAATAAAGTGGAAACAGTTAAAGATGAATTGTGGTAGGAAAGCTTTGGGTTTTGGTAATGAAATACCTGTCTTGGTTAAAAAAAAAAAAAAAANTCCCCCTAGACGAGTTGAAGTGACTACAAATACTTTTTACTGGCTTTGAAGTGAAAGATTAGAGCAGCTGTATGGTGTGAAACTACTTTCCATTTTTTTATAGGAAGCACTTAACTGACTTAATTTCACAGAAAGGTTAACAGAAGTTCATGATTCTTTTAGATGAACCATGACTCAGCTTTGAACCAATCCATATATCAAGGAGATGTTTCTGATTTTATTCAATACCAGTAAAAACTGGATGGTCTGAGATCTTGAGATGTCTAATCCTGAAATTAACTGCAGAATTTAGGGTATGAACTCACATGACATACACTGAGAAAAGAAAAAAAGTGTTTTCCTGTAAGCTGTTTTTCATGTCTAATTTTCTCATGCGGTACATCCTTTTTTTCTATGGATCGACCTCAAAATTCTGTCCTGGTCTCTTGTGTCAGAGAGTGATGAAAGTGTTACCTCCTGCTGGCCCTTCTGTTGTGTCATTTGCCCTCAGGAGGTTTTTGGAGGCATGTACTTTACAAATGGCTTCTACTCTCTTCTTTTGAAAATTGTTAATAAACTTTTAAAAGGAACAGACTTAACACATTTACAGCACCGTGAGAACTATAAACTTGATTTATGTGGAAGTACATATTTTACTGGAGAAGGAAGTGTACTCCAGCTGCCTATAAGCTGACTGTAAATATACAGGATTGTTTTTAATATTACAAACTCAACTGGAACTGTGATTTTCAGAAAATAAAATATTTTGTCTGAGTTGCGTGACCCCCTTTCATCTGTAAATGCATCAGGATTTACATTGCTCCACAGTAATTGCTGGTTAAGGATTCCTTTTTTAGACTTGGATTTTTTACTGTAGTGTATGTTTCTGAAATACTGCAGCAAAAGCTGGAGATACCTCTATGCCTTTCAAGTCATGTGGTATTGTTTTGTTGGTTTTTTTTTTCTGTTGAAACCTTAGAAAGAAAAAAAAAGTAAAACTGTTATAGAATTTAGAACCTGCAAGGGTTATTTGTATATACTGTGGCTTTTCCATTATTTACGAACTTGAGATGCTATAAATCTTATCCTCTGAATCAAAATATTTTTCTCAGTGGCTGCAGCAGTAGCAGTGCTTAGACAGCAAGTAGCGAGTTCAGCTGACAAGATTCTGGTGTGTGTTTCTCTAACACAAACATGGCTCACGGAAAATGGATACACAGACTAATTCTGGCAGTAGCAAGAGCTCTCACAGGAAGAAGTTCTGTGCAGGTTGGAGAGCTGTGCAACTGATCTAAACACTGCTCATCTGAGCCATCAAACAGGCTGGGTTAAAACTCCTCAAATGTAAATAAGATTTATCAGTTTCAGCAAGCAAACTTGCATAAATTGATAAATGTCTACGAAAGACATTTAAAAAGATAGCTAGAAAGCTTTCTTGGCCTGAAATTCAACCAGCTTTGAATGTATCAATATACTGTTTAATTAATGTCTTTGTGGAGCAACATTAAAATAATACTGTGCTCTAATCCTCTAAGAAGTAAGGCTGTCTCAGAACAGCAGCTGGACTACATGCTGCATAAATTAAAATTTGCAGTGCACAGTATCTTTCTGGAGCTTTATTAAGTGGTGTGATTATGCAAAAATGGGAAGTATGAAAATGGACATTTCCAAAGAACCATTAGTGTTCTGTTATCTTCCTTTTTTTAACATTTAAGTCCATTTCCACTTAGTGTATTTTTTCAATTATTTAATGTATTACTGTTAAGAAGACTGTGCTCCACAGTTTGTGTCATACATCTGTATTTTTTTTTCCCAAACTCAATGTGTTTAGTAGAGGAGAAGGCAGTAATTTATTTCAACATGTCATTAATTTTCTCAATTTACTCTGCTTCTTGGTCAATAGAATAGGCTTTTCAATGTGGTGTAAACTAATTCCAGTTAGAAAAAAAGTGATATTAACACAAATGACATGTTTTTAAATAAGAAATATTACCAAATACTCAATGTATTTAGTCTGCACAGGACTGGGCTTTGAATAATTTTGGAATATAGCTGGCATATTAACACTGCTTGTCAAGCAGAAAGAGGGAAAGGCTGCCCTTCAGAGATGGGGGTTAATTCAGTCTAAACTGCCTGATGGTCTTCAGTTTGGCAGCTCCATTTGGCAGCTCCATGGAGGAGCAGAGGTGAGCCCTCCCCCTGTCCCCTGCCTGTCCCTGTTTTAGCAGCGATGGGTTCAGAGGAGGCTGGATCACGCTCCCTCACTGGGAATGAGGCAGTCAGAAAAAGGGGCTGCTGAGGGTCTTGGCAGTGCCTGTGCTGCTGTCCCCATAGTCTGCAGCAAAACAGCAGCCTGTGGAAAAATCCCCATGTAAATTAGCCCCATTGCTATGAAATCAATAGGGTTGGAGATTCACCTCCCTGGAGGATTTCTTTTGTTTGATGGTAAACAGTAAAAACTGACTTTAGGATATTAAATTGAGATTATCCCGCTTCTTCATTTAACTGTTGTAGAAAAGCTGACTCCAGCCCCAGTGAAAACAAGTATCCAGGATCTTCTACACAGGGGACAAAGACCTTGATTACTCCTCTACACCACAGAGCTTCATGGCCTTTATGCTCCTCTTGCCAGGGACAGAGGCTGGCAGGACAGCTGCTAAGATGTAATCAAAGATACAGTCAATTGTCTGGAAAACCTGAAAGAATTGCTGACAAGCCTGGGTTCTTCCCTACTCCATAGAAAGAATGATGAATGTGGGGCAGGATCTTTCTATATGTAGATCTGATAATAAGCAATCTGAGAATGGTACCTGTTTACTATTTATGTTAAAAAAATTGCATTCACAGGGGGGAATATTAAGCAAAGAAATGCACTTCAATATTAATTTTGTTGTTTTGATGGTTATGTTTTGGGAAGTATGAACTAGTAGATATGGTTCTGTGTGAAGACGTGAGTCTTTTGCATGAGTCTGTTTAAGAGTCCAGCTGTGCACGCACTGACACTGTGATTCATATGCTGACCTTAATTCTTATTACAATGCCCTTTGACAGTGTGCCAGCTGTGAACATGCACGTGAAGTATAACAGGATTCGTCCTTGTGTTCCGCCATGAAAATTTGAAGCTTGTCAGTCATCTTTTAGTTAGCTCTGCCTTGTTAGATGCTATAAACAAGGATATGCAATGTCATGAACTATATGGAAGATACTGGTATAACCTGTCAGGAAAACCTCATTGGTTAATGTTGGATGGGAATATTAATTGCATGTAATGCAACCAATTGGAGAGAGCCAGGCAGAGTTCGTTGCCATCTTTTTAAACTAGACCTGGTAGACAATTTCACTGTATACAAATGAAACAGTAGTTATCTTTTCATTACCTAGAAATAAATCTACAGGTGGTTGGAATGGAATGTTGTCAGTTTCGATGTTCTTATTTTACCATTGGTATTCAATCTAAGAACTGAGAGAACTCTGCCATTAAATTGTTTTAAAAAGCCCTGCAGTAAAAAAAAAAAAAAAATCTAGATGAAGATGCTTGCTAACCAAATTAAACCAACTGATAACTTGTTTTACAACTCTGATTTTAATGGAAGGTAGGTTTTTAGGTAAATGGCTGATTTAGAGAGTAGGGTTTTGTGATTTGAAACTGAATATTTTCTGGACCTGAAAAAAAAAAGGGGGTTGAGTCAAAGGGGTTGGGTGCAATCTTGTTGTTACTTTTGTCCAAAATTTGATGGTTGTTCATCCTTTTTTTGTCTTAGATATCCATTGGGGGAAACATTCTCTGGTGGACTTAATGGGACAAGCGCCCCCTTCCTGAGCTAATTTGATGTAGGGACAGTGCTTTGTGCAACTTCCAGCTGAGAATAGACGGTATAGTGCAGCAAAATGGGCAGTTTATAATTTGTCATGGTTATGTGTCTGTATAGGGAAGCTTCTTGTTTGGGCTGCATATGCTGTCCTGCAGCTCTCCTTTACCTCATGTGTAGCTCTGCTTTGAGAATATATCGTCAGTATTGCATGCAGTCCCACCCCAAAGCCAGAGCATTCAATTTAGTAAAAATACTGCTTTCAGTTTCATTGAGAGAATGGGTGCAGTTTGTGTTGCTCAGAGAAGGGATTTATACTGCTTTCAGTTTCATTGAGAGAATGGGTGCAGTTTGTGTTGCTCAGAGAAGGGATTTGTATCTGATAAGGCTGCACAGTGGCATGCAGCATGCTGGTATTTTTGTTTCATGAAGTACCATTTTCATGTATGGACATAGGCTTGGAGGGAAGAAGAGGCTTCTGTTTCTCAGGGCTTTTAGCGCCGTTGTGTCGTCTCATGCAATAATGACTTCAAAATTCTTCCGGCAACGACCTGTCAGTCCTTCAGTTCCTGCTTCTGTGCTTGGTTGACTGTATTCTGTGCTTGGTATCTACAAACTCTGCTTGTGTTCAACTTTTGTGTTGTTTTGACACTGACAATACACCTAGAAAATTGGTAATATATCTCCTTTTTTTTTTTTTTAGTAAATATTGCATTCCAAGCTTGTCATAGCTATCCTTCCCAGACATTATTTCACATGATTATGTTGTTTTACATTAGTTATGCTCTGCAGATTGATAGGAACAGTATTTCTCTCACCAAAGGCTCTGCCCTAAAAATATCATGCTAAAAGTAAGACAAAGGCAAGGTAGAAACAGGTCAATTAAACTGTTATTGACTTAGATATCTGAATAAAGAGGGCAGAAAGAGCAGAGAAAAAGGTCTGTGTTCAAAGAGGCAGGTGAGAGCAGCCCATGTATTCTATGTTTAAAAAGCAAGAGTGCATTTCTTATTTCATCACTCATTTCTGTTCCTAGTTGAAACATCAGCTGTAGTTTGGCACTAAAGTAATTTGTTAATAGGATCATTCCCTTGCTGTTCAAAACAGAGAAGAGACTGAGGTGTCCAAATGTTGCAAAACTAAACCAAACCCAAACCAAAAGTAGATGAGATCTGTTATGTTCTTCAGTGAAGATGCATGTTGACTGGCTGAGTAAATAGCATTTTTTTTCTTAATTAATATAACTACACTGTAGATAGAAAATCCCCATTTTTCAATTAGCTAAATCTCTCCATCTCTCTGTTGTTTTTTCCCCCCCAAACTAGAACAAAAGGGTTGAGACTTTAAGCATTGTATGTATTTTTTTAAGCATTGTTGTAGTCCACCTGATAATTTTTACTGTTAATTTTTTAATGCTTACAAAATTTTTTTTCACTAGCTTAATGAAACAGAGTGATTGCACCAATGCTTACTTTGTAGTTTCAGTGAAGCATTCACAAGAAGAATCAGAAAGATTGGTATGGTCTTGCTATTAGCAAGAAATAATTTGCACTGTTAGATAGGTTTGTGTTGTTGTGGCATTTTTTAATCTATGATCCTTTACAAATGTTTCAAGGAACAGTGTTGGGTTCAAGGGAATGAGCATTGAATATATTAACGTTGCTTGTTTTACAAGTTTAAGCCTTATTGGTTGTGCACACAGTATGGAGCATTCGGACCCACTGCTGAGAGGGTTATAAATGTTTCACGTATGGCACCATGAGACCTTGTGTATGAGTTCAGATAATTCAGACATTGTTCCATTTCACAGTCTTCTTGGAAGAATGTATTAGGTCAGTGAGTATCAACATTACATACTGTGCTTTGTCCTTCCTTTCTTCTGACTCATCTAGTGCTAAAGGAGAACTTAGATTGGACTGGGTCTAGGGTTTCCCTTGTGTAAGCAGGGAGAATAATTAAAAAGGCTCAGTTAATTAGTGTTTGTGAGTTGTTCAGACCTTACACTGATAAGGTCCATAAAAATACCAAGATAAAAAATAAAAATTATTTACTTGAAGGTCATAATCCTCTCTGCACTTGGTCAACATGTGTCCTGTAAGATTCTTATAGTTTCATAGTCGTATATTTTTCTGCAGCACTTCTCTTTTGAAAATTTCATAATACTTTATAATGAATGAACTAATTATCACAGTACCTTTTGAAGTGGTGTATTTTTTTTTTATTGTAATGCTTTGAGAGCTGAAATTACAATATATGCAGGTTAGTTGTCCATGGGAGGCTTATGTGGAGCTAAAAGTAGAACACCGGTCCGTTGAAATGGTTGGCCTCTGATTTTGCTGTTTTGCTTTGATTTGTGAGGAGAGAGATTAGTTCTATCAGATGCTATCTAGCAAAGAGAGTCTAAGGAGCACTGGAGCATAAGGAATGCATATGCTGTTAGAGTCTCCAGGTTTGGAGATTCACCTAGAATTTGTGGCTCTACTTGTTTTGCTTACTGAAAAGTACAGACTAGACGTCTATGATGCTAATGATAATGTCTCATTCTGGAGTGCTCTGTCATCATTAAGATACATAGGCTCTGTAGAACGGTTCAAATGTCTTTACTGGAAGCCTGGCTGATGCTTTCAGGGATGACTCCACTCCAACCAGATTTACTCTAAGGCTTTCTTAGGTGTGCTGGTCTTGACCTACTCTGTACAACCCTTGAGTCATACAGTTCTCAGGAGATCTGATAACTGCTGCAGCTTGGCATGATTTTTGTTACTATAATCATAGTGTAAGCTAATCAGATGTTAACAATGGAAGAAAAGGGGTAGAAGTGGAACAGGAATTGGGCCACCAGCTATCTGTCTCTGCTGCCCAGCTTATGTCATGGGTTGTTGCACTGGGTTTGCATGACCAGGTTTTGGTAGTAGGGGCTGCTGCTAGAAGCTGCTGGAAGCTTCCCCTGTGTCCAATGGAGCCAGTGCCAGCTGGCTGCGAGGTGCACCCGCTGCTGGTCAGGACTGAGCCCATCAGTGATGGAGGTAGCACCTCTGGGGTGACATAGTTAAGGAGGGGAAAAAGTTACTGCACAGAGGTAAATTGCAGCTGGAGAAGAGGGGAGTGGGAATATGTGAGAGAAAGTCCTGCAGACACCCAGGTCAGTGAAGGAGGGGAGGAGGTGCTACAGGCAGTGGAGCAGAGATTCCCCTGCAGCCATAGAAGGTGGCTGCCCAAAGGAAGCTGTGGCCCTGTGGGAAACCTGTGCTACAGCAGGCTCTTGGCAGGACCTATGAATGCATGGAGAGAGGAGCCCAGACTGGAACAGGTTTTCTGGCAGGACTCGTGACCTCACAAGGGATTGTTCTGAAGGACTGTGCCCATGGAAGAGACTCATTCTTGAGCAGTTTGTGCAGAACTGCAGCCTGTTGTAAGAATACTCACTGGAGAAGTTTGTGGAGAACTATTTTCCATGGGAAGTGTCCCACACTGGAGCAAGACAAGAGTGTGAAGAGTCCTCTCCTTCGGGACAAAATGTCCAGCAGAGAAAATTGGAGATGAACTGACAGCAGCTCCCATTTTCCATCCCACAGCACAACTGAGAGGGAGAAAGCAGATAAAATGGGGAACAAAATTAAGGAAGAATGGTGGGGTGAGGTGAAGATATTTTAAAGCTTCGGTTTTATTTCTCAAATTCCTCCTCTGATTTCATTGACAGTAAATTCAATTAATTTTCCCAAGACGATGCGATGGTGACTCCTTAGTGATCTCTCCTTATCCTTATCTCAACCCATGAGCCTTTTTCTATTTTCTGTCCTCTGTCTAGTTGAGAAAGAGAGTGACAGAGCAGCTTGGGTGGGCGCCTGGCATCCAGACAAGGTCAATCCACCACAGCCATATTGATCTCTCAAGAGTCTTGCACAGCACTGTTAAACTTTGTAAGGGTGTTATAGGCTGTCCATATTGCTGGTAAACCCTTTGGGATCAGGCATGAAATAACCACCCGCTGACTGATAATTTTTAAACGTGCAAGATAACCTTGGTGGCTCTTTGTGATGAATTGCCCTTGACATGAGGGAAGGTTGCACATTTGTTTCTAGTTCTGAATCAGAGCCCAGAAGCAGAAAGGAATTGTGATCTGGAAACTCGCCATAGCCAGGCTTGTGCCAGTCTGTAACACAGCAGTTCTGCAGTGAGTCTGCATGGATATCATTGTCATTACAGCTCATTCTCTACATAATACTTTTTCCCCTGGTTGGTGTCTCAGGAATCATGGCAGCCTTGCTGGAGGCATATCAGAAACATCCTTGACCAAACCCCATGTTCACCTCATGACTTTATTGATCAGTGTCTTCTGCCTGTCTGAGTTTTGCCCGGAATTTTACGTCTTTTTTTTTTTTTTTCCCCAGTGAAATATATGAATTGAATATGTGTCTTGTGAAGGTACCTACTTGCTTTGCTGGTTTTGCTTACCAAATTAAATTTTCATCAGTTGCAGTGTCCAAAACATCTTGAGCCACATCCTTAGCTCTTACTTGTTGCCCAGAGACTGAGCTTTTGATAGCTGAATATTTGCTTTGAAAAGAAACTGTTCAGTCCATCCTGTCCTGAGAAGATAGCTACTCTTTTATTACAGTTAATAAAACTGACATTTTCAAAGTACCTTTTAAGCAAATGCTTCCCCTCTTTTCCCACCGCTGCTGTTTTGACTATTTTAGTTACTTACAATCTAAAGGGCTACTTTGATTTCTTGTTTGTGTGCTTTCCTCTCGTGTAGAGCCTGGATAGGGACAGCTTGTAAAGGTGTACTGTCAGCAGTGAGGAGAAATAAATATCACTGTGGCCCAGGCAGAGTGTAGACTTGGAGACAGTGGAGCTCCTGTCTGCCTGTGCTGGTTCAGTGCAAATGCTGCTGTATTTCAATTAAGACAATACCCCTTAGGTGGTCACTGATGTTACTGTAATTGTGGTCTGCCTCAGTATTCTTGCATAGCAATGTTTTCTGTGGCCTGGTGGAAATACCTCTGGTTGTCTTCGTATCAGTCGGGTTCTGCCTGCTTTGGTGAGTGGTTTTTCAGTGCAGAGAGAGCAAGGGCAGTGTGGTCTGAGCTAATCCTGGTTCTCTATCTGAAAAAATTGCCTCTAGGAAACCTGGCACAGGCCTGGCTTTTCTGGCTGTGTTTGCTCATGTACTTTGATGGTCTGGGAGGTTCTGCCATGCTTCCATTCATATTTTTGCTGGATCAGTGCAGCTTGTCCGTACAGAACAAAAACTATTAGTTGCACGTGCTGCAGTGGAGAGCATATTGTGTGGTGTTCTCTCCAGGGCTTTAGGGGTGTGTTGGTTGGAAACAAGGATGAGCCTTGGAGATGGGCAATCTCCTGGAGATGCACTGCAGCTCTGCAGTGTGAACAGTGACAGCCTGACTCTTGCGTTGCCTCTGAAGGTGATCCCAGAGAGCAGTGTGCATGCTGGCCATAGTGCTAAGTAGGTATTAAGTGAAGGGCTGAACAAAGAAGTGAAGTGGATATTAATGCATGAGAATGGAGTTGAAGAAGAACAAGAGGAAGATTATGCCATTGTTTGAGATTAATTTAGCAGGGCTTTTTATATCAGGCTTTTATTTTTGTGGCCCTCAAGAATTAAAAGATACCATAATTCATGTACAATGCAGTCTGCTTTACAACTGATGCTTAATATTTTTATGATGCAGTTATATTTTCAAAGTATGTTGCATTTTCATGGAGTTACATGGGATTGTATATGAATTATTAAAAAATTCTTAATTGACATCTGTAGATCTTCACAATTTTGAACCTGTCCAGAGGACCTTGATCTCTAGAGTAATAATATAAAATGAGTTTGTGTACTCTATATCTACCAAGAAATTACATCCATGAAGGATATTGTGGTGGTTTTATGTGGTCTAGAGATGTACTTATCTTCTACTGGAAGTAGAGTCCATACTGAAAAAGCCATAAAAGCTTCCAGGCATGAAATTATATATTTGGCTTGGGATCTTTGTTTCCAGAAGCCAATCAGAGAAATAGTGTAAATTCTTTACACTGAATTTGGGATTAGACTTTAGACCCAGCGAATGCTGCCTTTATTTCTTCTTGGATTAGTGTTTCTATGTAAATGTCTTCTCATGGTTTGTTGCCATTTATTTTGGGATGTCATGGTATCACTGAGATAATTTGGACTATAAACACAGGAACAGTTCTCTGTTAGATGGCAAGTACTTGGTATGTTTGCACTTGATAGAAGTTTCCAAAAATGCTCTTTTCTTTTTTTTTTCTTAAGGGCATTTTGCTAGCTCCCATTTGCCCTTAAGACAAGGATTTATTTTTAAAACTAAAATGAGAATACATGGAGAAGTGAAGTGCAGTTCTTTCCATTTAATTGAAGAATTTAGTTTTGAACATAATTAATATATTGCCATTTTTTTTCTTTTTTTTTGTTTTCATTAATCTTTAAAGAGTTTTTGATATATCTGGATGTGGTTTTCTAAATAGAACCTTGGCAGACTTCCACTGCAAGCTAGTTTTTAGTTCTATTTCATTAACTGACTTATCAAAATACTGTAATCAATGCCTGTCATAACATAAGTACATGACCCTTTTGAGTAGCCCAAGTGGCTATATTTGCTTCTCTCTGAAAGGAGTATTAATTCCAAAGGGAAATAGAAGGTCAAGTCAACAATGGCAAACTTACCTTCTATCAGTTTGTCTATATGGTTTAGAACTATTGAATTTTTTTAGAGGCTCGTTTTTCATAAATTTCTTTTTAAGACAACTGGGGAAGTACGGGGTTTTTTTTTTTTTTGCCTTTTTTTTTTTCTATTTTTTCCCCTTTTTATTTTCTGATAATGCATTGCTGAAATTATTAGATTCTGATGAGGCAAGAATACAGCATGGTATATGAAGACACAGCAATTGGTGGATGTTGTTGAATGAGATGTATGACTTCTGCTGCAGAAATTTGCAATAATCTTGTTAACTATCATATGTGCCTGGACAAATGGAAAGAAGTTGCAGTTCTACAAAGACTCACCTAACATTAAGACAATGAGCAGAATGCTGAGCTGTTATTTAATAAGATCCTTGAGCAGATAATTGGTATATTGTTTGACTTGTAGGATGACAGGGAAATGAACTGGATTTTTCATAAAGTTTTTGCATCTGATCTCTTGTTTCTGTAGTCTATTTTAGGTTTGACAAGATTGTTTGTGCAGTGCATACCTTTGAATTTTTGGGGGTAATCTGTGTACAATAGAAAGGAAGTTTGGTTTGGTTTGGTTTGGTTTTTAAAACTGCCCAGTAAAACTTCACTTTTACAAATTTATTTATGTAATATATTCTACATGAAATACAAATTCACAAAGTTAATGTTATTTTGCTAGTTTGACTGTATATGTGGGTAGGTGGAAATAAATGGACTTTTGTGAAGGTACATATTTTTAATACAGATTTTCTGACATTAACTCTGAGGTGATTAGTAGTGTAACATCACTAATATTAGTTTAGCCTAGGTATTTGAAATTTGATTATATGTATCATATGATTTTATGTGACTGTTCCTTTCTCTGTGAAAAACAATAACTCTTCATCTGTAAAGCTGTTCTATGAGAGCTACTTTCTCATAGATGTCTGAGGGGACTCTCAGAGGCACTTTAAAGTGTGATGTACCCGATATTTCTATAGAAGGTTCTGGTTGTGAACACTGTATTAAACTGTTTAAAATAAAACACCAGAACATTGCTAATCACTTTTTGCTAGCTGAATGTTAGAGTACTTTATGGAAAGAAAGTTGCTCTCCAACATTTCTTTGTTCTTAGACTGCTTAGCTAATAATGTTAGACCACAACTGTAGCAATCAAATATGGTAGTTTTATCAGTAGTATCTATATAAAGAAACATTTCAGCATTTTATTGATCTTGGATAGTTTTGGTTTGCTTTTTATTTGTTTGTTTTGTTTTATTTTGTTATCAGTTGAAAAACAAAAATAAAAAAATACCCTGTGTGTTTTTCAGATCTTTGAAAAGTTTGTGAATATGCAGTCAAAAAAAGAGATGAAAATTGTCTTAAATGTGTTTTAGTGCATATCTAAAGAAAATACAAACCAAAATTAGTTATATCAAAATTTTAAAAAATGTCGATTAATAGCGGAAACTACAAAACATGGCAAACAGATATAGGTTACACTACTGTATTGTTCTTATGTCATCATGGAACATGTCCTCAGAATCACACTTGAGGAGCTAAAAATGAAGAAATCTGTTGATACTATCGTTTAGATACATTTATTCTTTGATTTTTTTTCTTTATGGAACTATGTATTTTTTCAATTAGTGAAAAACATGCTGTCTAGTTTAACTCTTTCTTTGTTTTGCTCTTATTGGCATAAGTAGAGCAAAATTAATTTCTTTCAATAGCCTGACAATTCTGAATCTTACTGCTCTTTCTCATCCTATCATCTCTATAATGGGACAAGGCAGTTGACTTTAACAAATTCTTATTTTATTACTTCTCTTATATCTTTTGTTGTTGTTATCCACAGTGGTATAAAATAGCTGATCAAAATGTGTTGAATAACATCACGAAATTGAAAGTTAGTGGCTTTCACAGTGTGAAACCAATAAAGAGCTGCAATATTGCTGTTCACATGACTGCACTACTACTGAGTTTTTGGGAACCTTCTTATGCATCTATTAGTATGCTCCATTTGGAGTAGGAACTTGTTATTGGGTTGTGTGATATCTACAATTAAAGTTTCAGTGTGATATGTTCTAAGCGCATGATTATTTCATTTATCTTAATTGCATAGGCATTACATTGTCAAAATCAAACATGCATTTATGAAGTCAGAATACATTCCTGAGGGCCTGTCAGAATAGTCGGTAACTTATTATATCTGTTCTTTTCTAACATGGGGCGTATAACAAGCACATAAAATTATTATTTTTTAATATATATTCCTGGTAGGAGGCCAGTTTATACTATACAAGGAAATCTTAAGAAATCATGGAAAATAGAGACAATATTGAAAGCTTTAGGAAGGAATTGTAGGAAGTTTAAAATCGTCTGCTAGAATTTCAGGGTTTCCTCTCTGATCATCCCTCTAAGGATATGATTTGATTTGTAATTTTCACTGATCTTTTTATGCAGTATATTTATTTCAGTAGAAGCTGATAAGTCTGTAAGGTTCTGATCTCATTTTGAGACTGGGAAATTTGTTGTCTTGAATTTTTTTGAATGAAATGGAACCTAGTAAAGCAAACAGGACTGGCTGTAACAATACTATGAAAAATAGAAAACTCTTTACAATAATTTATTTCATTGGCTCATAATAAATAGAGAAATTCAGTGGGGCATCATGGTAAATTGTCTCTCTGTGTTAAATTTCCCTTTTTGAAGTCATTAGTCCACTGCATAGAAATAAAAACCAGAAATTGCATATCCTGGGTTTTTTAGATAAAAATAAATATTTGCATTTCCCACTTGGCTCAGCAAAAAGACAAGTAACAATACATGTGGCAGTGGGAGGCGATAATCAGATACCGCTGACATTTCCTGACTGCAAACTTTGTCTAGTGCTTATGCCAAAGATCTAAAAAAGTCTAGAAGGATGTCTCAAGGATGTATTTCTGCTCCTTTTGCCTTCTCTGCATTTCACAAAAGACACAAAAGGCAGCAGATTTTTTTTTTTTAGAAATTGGACAGCTTTTTACTTTGGATGAAAACATTGAACGAAGACTTAATTTAAGGCTGGTATTAGTTGTTGCTTTGTTTTGTTTTTTAACTGGGAATTGCCATTTCTAGGGACTTGGACATTCAGGTTCAATAAGCAAATATTCTTGAGATTCTGTTGTAGGTAAAGACAGGAATTTTATGTGAACATTTACTGATGTGTCTTCTCAAGCTTGAAGATGGGAAGTACTTTCACTCCTGTGCACACTGGCAAAGATAGGAGTTGTAACATTAACATAGGATCTGCATATTTTTAATTTTTGGGTTTTATTTGCTATTTTGCAATCTCTCTCCAAAACTGAAACCTTCAAGTTTCACACATGCTACTGGCATTTCTGTGTAGTAATGGAGTCATTTATAGAGCAAGAGGATCCAAAAGGGAAAAACAATGGTAAAAATGATGATGAGATGAAGTATTTGCAGATTTCTTATGTTCTTCTCTTCTAGTGATGTTTAATATCTGTAGAAGAAGTGAAATGTCCCCTCACTCCTGTGGAAATTAAAACATTTGGGTGAGATATGCAGAGTGAGGTGCATGTGAGGGAGATCTGAGGAACAGCGCCTTAGGTGAACTCCCTGTACTCCTCCTCTCATTCACAGCTCAAAAGGGAATAGGGATTTCTGGCATAATGTTTGAGGTTCTCTTTTATGGAAACCTTGCTCTTAGCTTTACTCTTTATTCTTTGGTAGGGGTTGCCATTCTGCTTACTGACGTGTAGCTATCTGCATGTCTGTAGAACTGTTTTAAAATACAAACTTAGATTTGGCCGTCTTAATCCATAAATTTAATCTTACCCTGAATATCTGATACATTTTCAGTGCTGGAAAATTTAATGTGATTTGAGAACAACAAGAAGATGAGCCAGAAAAAGAAAGAACAAGACTCTTTTTAGGATTTAGCACCTACACAGAAGATGTCAGCTAATTTATGCAAACTAGATTTACTAAGACTTCTGTGCACTGTGTTGATAAAAATGACTAAGTGCATTTGTAAATTGATCAAGCCTTAGCAGAGATGACCAAAAGAGAATAGTATGCCTAGGCTGTATGTCGGGGATCTCTCTGTTTTTTGAATGTGTCTGAGGGAGTACTTATCTGAGCAGACCTTTGAGTAGCCCAAGGAGGAAAGGTTTCTGTCTCTCTGCACACAAGCTTAGACCAGCTTCCCATTCACACTCTCAGCCTATGGACGAGTGACTAAACCCCTAAAGGCACCCCTTGTGCCTGTCAAAACCGAACCCCAGTGGGACCAGGGATTGAGGGATTTTTTGAAATAAAAAAAGTGCATAAGGGTCACAAAATCTCAGAGTAGTGATTCAAGCAGTCTTTTGAAGAGACTGAAATCAACTTTGGTCCCTGATTATTCAGCGTTCCTATGCAATATATCATTGCATAAACACAGAGGTTGTCCAGGGATTAGTTGTGATAAAAGTTAGGAGAATTCATAGCTGTAGGTGAGTGGGACACATATAGTGTTTGCATCATTGTATATTTTCCTATTGATTAGTCATTTCAGTTAATAGAAATATTAATATTTACATTCCAGGGTTTATACATATTGAATAATGTATTATTCAATACATTATTAAAACAAATGCAATACATATTTTTCTCAGCATGAAAAGAAACTTATTGCGGTAGAAACTTTCATAACTATTTAAATGAGAGATAAGTAGCTAATTAGCTAGTCCAGAGGGTCAATATTTAAAGTTATGAAGAAGCAGCCCAGAGGAAAATTAGTATACTCCACTAAATTGCCAAAAAAACTTTTGGCTAAACTAAGTGCAGCCCTTTGGAATTGAAAACTCATTTGCTTTCCTGTTACTGTCATACTGCTCTTATGCAAACATGTAATTTCCTTCTGTCATCCATAGTATTCCTTTAATTTTTAATATGCTTCCAGAAACAGGTGTCTAACAGCAAGGTTAGATTTCAATTATTTATGTGTACTCATATCTTTAGCATATGCAGGCTAAACATCCACAGGTTTTTCTGTCACTTTTCATTTTTACATTCTAAATTAGAATTAGTCACACGTGGTAGGTCTGTACAGATGTGGTCAATGTGTCACAGTAGATTCTGCATGCTAGATCCTGTTGTTTAAGGATATGATTGTATCTAGCACTTTATTATGCATGTAAAGTCTGTGTAGCTTCACCAGAAATACGAGAATTCATGGCCATTCCTTCTGTCTCACTGTCAAATACAGAACGTTACTCCATGAAGATTAAATGAAAAGTGTTTCTATGCTTACTGTAAGCGAATGCTTTGCTGAGAGCATGGATTCATTAAAAGCTTTCCCAAACTCATTTTGTTACATTTTGTACTGCTTGTGTGTGGTCTTGTAGAAGTTTGTTACTGCTGCTGATGTCATTCCAATTTAGGGTTTCCTTTTTATTTCTATGTAGGCAGTATCTTAACCCAGCAGAGTATTTTAGTTACTATTTCCTACTGTGTGAGACTGCAGTGATAATGACTCAAAGCTCTCGCCCTTAGTGGAGGAGCCGGGGTGCTTTGCCTGGGGCAGGGTTTGCACCCCCTTCTTGGAATTTTGGGGTGAGTTTTGGGATGTGTGGTGCCAAAACCTCTGATCAGCATAAGACAGAGGGATGAACCCTCACCCCCAGAGAGAGGCTCTGGTTTTGAGCCAAATAAGGGAGAGGGCTGATCAGAAGCAGACCCTGAGGAGGCAGGATAGTTAATTATAAGTGTTAATTATTTCAGCTGAGATTTTTTTTTCTGTTGTACAAAAAATAAATTATGACCTCTTAACAGTCAAAATGTTATTCTGGAAGGAAGAATACTTTAACATAGACTCAAGAATTTACTACTTCTCTATTTAAATCTTAGCAATCTAATCAAAAAGACACCAAACAGGTTCAAAAATATGAGCTTAAATTAATATATCAAAATATTTCTAATCAAAATGCTCTTTTAAATTTCTACACGGGAAATGTTGCAAATCTTGGCCTTTTTCTCAGGTGCTGCACTCACTTCTCCACCATCCCTCTGTGGTGATTGTGTCAGTTTTCCTTAGGCAGAGGGATGGTGGGAGGCATCACAGGGAGACTTCAGAACACTCCTCTTTGCTGGAGGGGGATTTAGATGCTGATTTTGGTCGATCTCCTTCTTTCACAGGAGTAGAGCCTGATCCTCCTTTTGTCAATGTCCTCCCACACTGCTGTCATCTGGCTGCTCCCAACAGAGCGTGGCCATGGCCCCAAAGCCTCCTCCCTCTGCTCAGCCTTCCCATGGACTCCTGTTTCTTAGAGAGCAACTAAAAACCTCTGTTTCTAGACCTTTCCCCTGGAGGCACTGGCACAGCTCAGGCTCAGGCAGGGGAGGCACCAGGCACTTGGCCCTGAGGCAGAGCTGAAACCAGCCCAGCCCAGCTGTGGCCAAGGTGAGCCCAGGCCAGCCCTGACGCTCAGCCTGATGCTCTCAGCCCAGGGAAGGGCCTGTGACACACACAGCTAGGAAAAACAAAAATTGTATTCACTGGTCTGCAGTAGGCATAAGATAGAAATACTTGTACCTGATGACTTATATCCAGGAAGAGACATTCAAGTCAATTGTCTATTGTTTGAAGGCTACGTGGACTCATAGTTTTGGCTTGGGTGATTTGTCTTTGAGTTCTCAGAGTATGCCTAAAAATCAAGGAACTATGCTTCAACATCTTTTCTTCAAGCAATAAAAAAATATAGGATAAAGTTTGCATATAATTTGTTTCATAATAATCTGATGTCTTCCTGATTTTCATGTGTTAGATCATATTTAATTTTTACTTTTCAACAAGTCTTTTTTTTTCTTTTAATAGTTGTATCCTGAGGTGATAGTTGCTTTTGAAATGAGTCTAGCAAAAAGGACAGTGATATGAATGGTAGGTCAGAGGTTGAAATTTAAGCAAAGGTGTAATGTATTAAATTTGTCATTTACAGTAATAAGGATGTCTTTTTAGGTGGAAATTCCTCAAAACTGACTTCTAATAAAAGTAATGCGAGGGCCTATTGAAAATATTCTACTTTCCCTACTGTAAAGAGGCATACTACATCTTCAGCACTTGTTTGTAATCGTAATGTTATGATTCACAACAGTGGGTGGCAAACATGTCTGTTCCTGAAGGACTCTGACTCTGAGTGATGTTCCATGTCAGATTTTATGGCTTCCGACATGAGACTAATGTATGAACATGGAATTTGGTTGTTTAGGAGAAAGAGAAATTATCTGTTGTCTGAAAAAACCAAAACAATTATATATCCATGAAAATTAGGCATGACAAGCATGAGACTTAGTTACACTGAAAGGGTTAGGGAGAAATTTATTTTGAGCTCAGTAGAACTAACATGTCACTATATCAGGAATAAAGGATGCCAAAACAACCTGAATTTAACTAGCTGCATACTCTGGTCAGTTGTTTGGGGTCATCTGGCTTCCAAATCTGAGTTCGTTATTTCTGGAGTAATTTGAGATCAGGATCTTGAACACTGAGAAGCACAATGGCAGGCATAGATGAAAAATGGGAGACTTTCAATCGTGTGAACAGGGTCAGAATATAAGTTTGGGAAAGTGTTGCACTCCTTGTCTTGCTATTGCCCAGAACTACACATATTACGTGAAAAATAAAGAATTTAGTGTATTTTAAATCTTATCAGTCTAATCAAAGAGTTTTCCTTTAGTCCAGATCTATTTATCATGGAAAAAAGAGAAAAGAAAATAAGGGCAAGAATACTCATAAAGGGGGAAAAAATCACTTATTATTTCACATAGGCTTCCTACTAAATTCAATGATGTCACATTCATTCCCTTGCTTTTCTGTGTCCTGAGTCTGTTGGTGAACCACCACTATCACAAGTACCTTGTTGGGATAGTCTGTGTCTGTACTGGGTGTTCCTTTGTCCTCTGCCAGGAGGACTGAAATTGGTATTGATGGTTTCTTCTTTCTCACTGTAGTTGTCACTTGGAATTATTGTTGCATGTTCTGTCTCATATCTTGGTTTATCTCTTCAGTCTGCAAATTCACATTACAATCAAATCTATTAGAGTCTCTAAACACACTGGAGGGTACTGTTCTTTAGTGCTCTTTGTTGCACCAGCATCTGGTTTTGCCTAATTTCCAGGTCTGCATTCCTTTAACTCACTATTTTTTTTAATTTTTTTAAATTTTTTTTATGGTCTTGGGGGTCTTAAAGGATCCAATTTCTTATTGTGTCATGTTTTTTCCTCACTACACTGCATTCTCTACCCCCACTATCTCTGTTACCGTATGTTACCTGTTTCTCTGTGTTGCAACATTAATCTAGGCCTAATATTTCTGTCTTCACAAAATGACTTGTTACTCCTGACTGTAAAAATGTTGAATATTCCACCAAATTATTCAAATACAAACCAAGCTGTAGCCACCTGAACCTTAGAAAATTGTTTTTTCCACCAAGAAACGTTAAAGCAAAGCTCCAGGCAGCCCAAGACAAGCCCAGTCAAAGCAAGTCTGACAGGTGTCAGTCCCAAGGCCATGCAAAGGTGGTTTCAAAGACAGTGTGGCCTGTTCCTAGCAGCAGCAATATGGTGTTTTCTGGGCTGCAGGGGTAGAGAAGTTCACAGGCATTAGGGACAAGTAAAGGATGACAAAGAGAAGTGACATTTGACAAGGACTTGCTGTTTCCATTGCAGTAATAAGCCCTTACTTGACTGCTCACATCCAGACTTTCACCGTTTTAGAGTGTTTCTTGTTTGGCACAAAAACTTTGTTTAAAAGGTGGTAGTAAAGCATCTCCACTGAAACAAGTGCAGTCACTGCTGACTCTGTATTGAACTCGGTTGAGAGATCATTCTGCATGCAGTTATGCATGCTTTCGGTCAGACAGCAGGGCAGTTTACTACAAAAGGTTCTCAATAATTTTGACAGAAAGATGTTCTCCAAATTTATCATGCAAAACATGAGCTAGAAATTTTATAGTGGATTGAATTTCTGTACATTTTTACAGAACAAAATAATCTTTTAAAACTAGTATTTTATATGGGAGTTATGCATAAATTCCTGTATACAAGACATAGTAAAAAATAAATAAATAGCTTTGGTCATTTAACTTGTTTGGTTCTGGAGTATGAACTCTTCCAAAGTATCACAACTGGAATTTATGATTTTAGGGTATCTTCTCTGTTCTTTAACAGAATATAATGGAACCCATTGAGGTAGATCTTAGCTAAAAGCATAGGAGAAATTTCTTGCACTGGAAAGCTTCAAGTATGACTAGGCAAAAGATGTAAAAATTTTCTGAATAAGAATGTTAATAAACTCCTTTTACAGCTGGGGGGGCCTGTGTTATAACTGTATGCAGTAATTGTCAAGTTTAAGTTCATTGTTCTTGGAATAACATCATGGCTTTTTCATACTGAGAGCTTTTTCTCTGTCTGAGATGTTTCTTTGAAGCGTGTTTTTCGTCACATATTATGGGTCTGGGACACTTGCCTGTGATTATATGATTGCTCATGAATGCTCTGCTAATGGTATTTTTTCCTAAAGAAAAATATTGACTCATTTGTTTTGAACTCCTACTCCACCCACATGTGGTAGTGTAGAATTATGTAAATTTAGTAAATGAGAAAAGTAAAGTTCTACCAAGTGTAATCGCATTTATTCAAATGGGGGTATCTCTTATTTCAGTATGTTTTCAGAGTGAGTGTTATGGAATTCCTGTTGTAACACATATGACGATCTAGGTTATTATATTTGATTCTTAAAAGTATTGTCTTATAAGAAATCATAAAAGAACTGACATTTTCCAGTAGACGTTTTAGCTGTAATTAAGCAAACAAAGTCTTGCTTTCATTTATCCAATTTAGATTTACTGTCTTTATTGATAGTTAAAGGTTTTCATTTTAGATTTTCATTGCTGTGGTTTTATAGAAAAAACTATCCTGAAAAAAAAATATTTTTATCAAATCAAGACTGGCAAATGTAAAAAGGATTTTCTGTTAATTTTGGCCTATTCCAGCATACTTTGTGCTGGTGAAGTTTCTATTCTTTTGCTTGGTAAGAATATCAATTCAATCTAGGTGCATTAAAACTATCCCTACTGTTTTAAGCCATCCCTCCATTTGTTTCAAACTCCTTATGGATAGGGAGGAATGTGTATTATAATTTATTTAAAGTTAAAAAAAGGTATAGAAGAATTGAAAATGCTTTAGTGCACAACATCCCCCCCCAACAACAACAACAACACTAAGAATAACATTGTAAGGATTTCAGCAAATGAATGTGGTGTTGTCCTCTTCTAGGATATCCTGTATTTTTAGTTTAAAATCCATATTGATTATACTGTACTTGTATTATTGCTGATTTTTTCCTCATAATGCTTTTCTTGTGGAAAACTGGAAAGTTAACTATGAAGGATTAACTACTGTACATTCTCTTCCAGGAGTACAGTAATACCCATACAAAGCTTAAATGAATATGCATTGAACTACTGCAGGTCTAAGTCTTTTCATAGCAATATTTGAAAAATCCCTACATTCTCCTGAACAGAACTATGAGAGTGTGGAAATTTTGAGAAGCTAACCAACAGAATGCATAATTAACAGGAAAAAAAAAATCTGTTCTGAAATTCATTTTTTTTCCCATTTCTAATTTTTTCTTTTTGTTTAAATTTCATGAGTAAGAATTGGTGTTCTTGGGTTTTAGTGTTGGTGTTCTTGATGTTATGGTTTTGGCCATTCCTGACCTTTCATTTTCAATGAAGATCTAGCAAATCAATGAAAAACAGTTGAAAACATCTTGATTTTTGAAGTCAAACGTCTTTTAAAGTTGAATTGCAAACTTTTTCACGGCACTGACTTTCTGTAGAATACAGGATTTGTGATGTTTTGTTTAAAACTTGCAAGGATAAAATTTTGGCATATAAGTCTCCTTGATTTAATTCTTAAATACTTACAAAGTTTACTTTTGTCCTAGGAAATGTCTTTCTGATATATGGCTTTAGTGCCTAAGGGAATCAGCAGGTATGAATCACACCAGGTGATAGAGGTATGATGGAGAAGATTGAAACAGTGATTAGGATTCTTAATTAGCAAGAATCTACAGGCTATAAATTAGTGCCAGCAGAAGTAATTAGACTACTTTATTTGAATTAAGTGAAAACATGCTTAGTTTTAGGAAACAAACTTCATGTGAAGATAAAAAAAAAAGATATTTGTATGTGAGGTGCAATACAGTTACATTTCAAACACATTTGAAACAAACATGACCAAGTCATCTTTCTGCTGTTATGAGAAGCTTCTGTTTGTTGTTCATTAAGTGATTTTTTCCTGTTCTGTTTCTTTTTAAATACGTGTAGAGTATTAGCCTCTTTTTTTTTTTCTTTGATGTTTTTCTATTTTTATTAGGGCAGCTGTAAAGGATTTGGAATCAGACATGTATGAAATAATGCCTGTTCCTGGTGTAGCTGCTTTTACAGTCACTTTATGGGCAAATATCTCCTGGGTTCAGAAAGGCAAATTATTCTTTCAAGGTGTCCCTGGTCAGAGACACCCATGGGGTTCCACAGTTCTTTTGTGAGTCACTGCTCTGAGTGAATATGAAGCTTCTGGGCATCACATAGTGTGCAAATAGACTATGCCCTGATCTTGACCAAATGTTTGGTCATTATGGATCACTAGGACCTTCAAAGTTTTTTTTTAAATTATTATTAATTTAAATGGGATCATTATCCTGATTACAGCACTATTACAGGAAAGAGTCCTTTTTTGCTGTGGTATGCCAATAGGCATTAAAATTTACTTGGACTTTTTTTTGGTTGATATTTTATCTCAGTCTAAGCAGTTGGTGGACAGAATAGGGTTTGGGGGTTTTGTCTGTTTTATTTTTTTTCTGACTAGTGAACTTTCTACATTCCTCCCACCACTTCTTTCCTTCCTTTCTTTAGGAATGTAAATAATATTTTTTAATAGATTTCCTTTTTGCCTTTCAAATATTGAAAATGTACTGTAATCCTTCCATCTGATCTGACTATAGGAGGTGGAAAGCTGTATTACCTGTAGCATCTCTAAGCACATCAAAATGACCTCCCTTAGTACCATAGACTGATGCTTGCATCTAGCCTAGCTCTGATTCCTTGTTCATCATCCATGTTGAATCTATTGTTCATGTATTTGATTAGAGTCTTCTTGATGGATAAGATATCTAGAGTTTGTTGAATCTGACTCTGAAGATGAGTCAGTTTTACTCCTCCTCCCTCTCCTACTCCTCCTGACATTTCTGCATCAGAAGGAGTAATATTCTGAGTCTTTTTTTTTTTTTTTTTTTTTTTTNTCAAAGGGAATTCAATTTGAGGAAACCATATCCACATACATCAAACAGGAAACTTTCAGAGTATTAGTACAACCTATTGAACATTTTTGTGACCCCTTACTTTCAGGCTTCTGACAGCTTCCTTGGAAGTTTTTTCCCCTCGTTATCTTTTTGGTTCAAGAATAAGTAGATCTGAAACGCAGAGTGCTAAGGACTGTTCCTTTTGATTAATAAGTGAATAGATTTGCTGTAGAGCCAAGAATGGAACATCTTGTAACTGTTGGCAACATTACTAAAAGAATAAGTATCCTCATGGAGGGGGCAGAGCATAACAAGAGATTTGATCAAGAGGAAAGAAGAGTCTTAGGCTTTTAAGAGTTGTTGCATTAATGTAAACAGCTGTCTGTTTCAGTTTGGATGTTGTCCAGTGACCAGAAGAACCAAAGAAGTCATTTTTAGGCTCATATGATTTTGAAACAGGATATGGTTTTGGCTATTTGACTTCCTTTCTTCTTTTCTGGCACAGCCAGCCTGATTTTGTATGTCTGATGCCAGAGAGTGGCATTCATACATTTTAGCTCAGGAGGTAGCCACTTCAAATCTACATGAGATGACTCTTTTATTCCATTCTGAAGTGCTCATATCTGTACTGCTAAGGAACACTGGAGTGTATCATGCAAGACATTTAGGGAAGCTGTTACAGTCAGTTCATCCCAGGATTAGCAGTGAGAATGAAAGTTCCCACTGGCACATCTCCCATTCGGAGAAGGTGAACCATGCAGGGCAGTTCCCTGTTTTAATTTCTCTAATGGCAGTAGAGTTATAGTTGGTCAATGCTAGTCCTCTTTCTCCACTACTAGTCCTGTAAAGGAGATGCCAGGGAAGTAGCTGGAGCACAGCATACTCTGGCTGTCTCCCTAGTTATGTTATGACTGCATGTTGTTCCTGATTGTGACAAGTAAAAGCATTTCCTTGTTTAGGCCTTGTATTCCCTAAGCCTGGGACAGAAAACACTTCCTGGCTGCATCCCATCATAGATCTGCTGCATCCAACAGATTTTTGATGCTGTAGAAAATCTGTCAGTCTGTGTAGATCACAGATTCACAATCTGCTCCTAAAAGCCAAAGATTACCATGCATGAAAGAAGCTTTACTATCCAGGAAATCGTTTCTCCAGGGTCTACTGATATCAACAATTTCAGCCATTTTATTCCCCTCCCCAGGAAAAGAGAACAAATAAACATACAAGGACGCAATTACTTTGGTCAAAATTAACCTTAAATTCAGTAGATTGTTTAGGTTCTGACTACCACATTTGTCCCTTGGACACAGTAGCTCCTTCTGAGTCACAAACATCAGCAGAGTGTTTATAAAGCACAGTCTTGCTACTCAAATGCAGTGGTAGAATACATTTGTTGGAGCAAGGTCCCCCTGATCAGAGGACTCTAGACCTTGTATACAAATTTCAGTGAACATGAAGGAATGTCATTAATTTCTGCTCCTCTGTCTGATTTGGAAAGCAGTGAGTGTAATATAAAGCTAAGTTCTCTATAGTGTTTAGTGATGTCCAAACTGATTCTGTGTGTTAGAAAGGAGTGCACGTAATATAGTCTGTGTGAATATATGTGTATGTGTGCATCTATTTATGTATCTTTCAAAACTAATTTGGCAAGGATCCTGTTATTTTAATAAGTGGATATTGTGGTAAGGTTCCTTTGTAGATTGGAGGATGTAATTACCAAAGGAATGATGCTAGGTCTGCCACTGGGTGATTCAATAGGAGATTTGGCGCAATAATTCTTGTCAAGATATCTTCCTGTCTAGTCAATGGAATATTTGGGAAGGGGAAACTTTAATAACTCTTGAAAAAATTAAAATATCTGTGTAACACAAACTTTTAATAAAATGTTAGAATTCCAGAAAGGGGATGATTCTTCTTTTTTTTTTTTTTTTTGGAACAGATCCACAGTCATTGAAAAATCACATATATATAAAATTATGATATGATAAACTATGTGATCATCAATCAATCATATAATTATAAGCTAAAGAATCTATAAATATATATACATACAAAAATTTATAAAATATCATATTTTTATGTCTATATTTTTATACCTATATCAAAAAAGCGTATTTTTAAGTTTTTCTTTAGTCATCTTCTTACTGAAAAGTTTCTTGCATTTTGTTTTCTAAGCTTTATCCATTCTGAAAACCTTTCAGTGTAAGAGTAATCTTAAATATTAATATTTTTTGCTGTGTAATGGGCCATGGCAAAAGAGAAGATTACTTGATTTTTTTCTATTTTTATGTGACTAATTGGATGCAGAGCACATGGAGGAACATTAGTGTATAACATGAGCTACATTATTGGTCTCATAACCTGAGTCGGAAGAGAAGTGACATTTCCCAGATCAGAACTTTAAGCATGTGCCAACTTTATTAAAATTGTGAGACTGTCATGAATTTTGCCCCATGAACACTAGCATTTCACTGACAAGGAATTGCCTGATCTGATTACTCCAAGCATTTCTGGAAACTGTATCCGCTGGGCCTCAAGGACTCTGGCTCTGACTCCTGTTCTTCAGCCACTGCGGACCTGTCCCTGCCAGGCTGGAAGCTGCCTCTCCTCAGCTGCTGGGCTGGGAATGGGCCTTTGGAGGAGCCAGAGCTGCTGTGATGCTGCCAGAGCTGCACTCTCTCCTCTTGCTGCTAGGAAGGGCATACATTCTTGGAGGATATGATTTCTGCTTGCTCAAAGAGCAAAGGTCCAGTTTCTGCACTGACAGGAACACAGTGTCTTGAATTTGGAGTGGGTGTTTTGTTTCCTACTTGGTACAGAATTTCTGTGTCCTTTGGCAGGTAGCAAAGAAAAGAGATTTGCTCCCCTAAGTGGTGGAACATCACTGTATCTCCTGGCTAATCAAGTCCAAGACATGATTCTTACTGGCTTTGAGGAAGGGAGAAAAGATGAAGGAGAGCTTCTAGTGTTTGAGTTCACACTGAAATACTTTATTTGTAGCTAGACAGGTTCCTACAGTGTATAAAATAATATCCAACCCTGATAAAGCACATTATTAATTTTGGTTGAAAAGGCCTTAGCTTTACCAAAATACTGAAAGGAGAATTAAGAGCCGATTAATATGCTTTCTACAAACACTCTCATTTTGTTCATCAACTTCTGTAAACAGATATTTTGATCTGATTTTATCATCAAATTTTATAATACATTTTATTACTCTTACAGTTTTCCTTTCATACATCTAGCTATTCATAGAGTGAATAAACATTGCTGTGTAACAAAATTAAAAATTTGTGAAAAACATCCACTAGCTATAATGATGATGATGATGATGATGATGATGATAATAATAATAATAATAATAATAACAATAAATCTCTCATATCTGCTTAGGAAGTTGACTATACTTGTGAAAATTTAGACTTGTCTTTATAGCAAATGATGGCTGTGAATTGCTTTGGCATATTGTCTTCCATGGACTTACAATGTCATTAGTTTAATATTTATTATGTTTCATTTATTATGTTTCAACCATATACAAGTTGGTAAATTATTTATTTTTCATAAATGTAAACTAGCTTTGCATAATTCTAATAATTAGAACATTTTACTTAGAACTTTGTTCTGTCTCATAATCAGTGAGAAGAAATTGGCTGTTAATGAGAAAACCTGCTACTATTAGGGAGATATTTTGCATAGTTTAGTATTTTTTCTTGGCGCCCAACCAGATGTTGAAGGAAGTGGAAATAATAAGATTTTTATATTTTTAGATACTGATGCTGCTCATTTTGGATAAACTAAGCAAATTCTTACATTTCAAACCTATTCTGTCAGCAAACTTGTTTTCTTGAGTTAGGAGTTGCAGTCTTCTGATAACAGTTCAAGTTGAAAACACGCATGGTGCAATAAACAAAGTACGAGCTCAGATGTTAAAAATAGACTGCTACAGACATGCTTTGCTTTTAAATGGGTTATATATATAAATACTTGTCGTATTTATCATTTATATATATAAATACTTGTCGTATTTATCATGAAATATTGGGATTTGTCTACATGGAAAAAGTCATACTTTAATAAAATGGTCTCAGGGTGAAGTTCCAGTAACTTTAATCATGACTGAAGGCAGGGCTATTCTTGGCTCTCTTGCACATAGTTTCTATTAATTAAGTTTCACCAGCAACACATGATGAGCAGCCTGGCATGTCTTGTTAATAAGTACAGCAAATAGCTGTGAGAATACAGAAACTTTCAGTCTGCAGTCACACCTAGGTCTGTTTGCTTGGAGAGCAGATCAAGAGCTGTTTGGAATAATCACAGTGAAGCTGTGAGGGGACTCCCATCACCCCAAGTCAGATGTCAGTAAGGAGTTTCTGTGTATCAAAGGGTTAGTCAATATCAGTGATAACTGAGGAATGCATTTCAGTTCATTTATAGTTTCACCTGTTAAAAATGGGTAATATGGGATAAAAACTAACATAAAATAAAAAGAGAATGGCTTAGACAAACCTTAGTATTTGAACTGAATATATAATGCAAAAAATATAGAAATCAATTATATGACAAAATGAGTTTTATTGTGGTTTCAATAATTCAGAAGAATAATAACAGGGAGAAACACTTTAAAAATGGGGGATTTTTGATTTACTATTTCTCTATAAAACACAGTTTATTTCTGCTAGCCTCCAGCTGAGTTATAGACCAAGGAGGATAAGCACCAAGGACTGCAATTGTACAAAATGTCCTTGCTGAGATACTGTTTCATCTCTTTTAGATCAGGCTGTATAATACTTGGGCTCAAATAACCTTTAAAATACTTCTCCTCTGAAATTAACAATGGTAAAGTCAGTGCTTTCTCATGTTTTGTTATATGTCATTTTCTGCTCATTGTTGAACTATACTGAGATATATTTTAAATGTGTGGGTACTCTTCCCATCTAATTAATATATGCTCATCTCCCTCCCTTTCCATGACCCTCACTCCCTGTTTTAACTTGAGAACACACAATGTGCTTTGGCAAAGGATGAGCATTTTGTTTGCCCACTCTTTTTTAGTGTGGTCTTGTCATTGATAAACTCATTTTCTGGACGTAACGGAATAATAAAAACATTTACATTGGTACTTGGAGGTATCTTGGACTTGTGGGAAGATGACTAGAACAGATGTCCAGAAAAAGAGCGATACTTTCAGAGCATTTTGAAGGATAGACCTTTAGTGAGATCTTGAAAGTAATGGTGTCATTGATATTTAAATATAAGTCTGTGCAGAAACATTTTTCTTCAGAATGTGTATACTTAGTTACTTGGTTTAATGGTCATTCTGGCTTGCTATTTCAGTAACTATGCTGTAAAAGATAACTGCCCTTAAAAAACCCTCCTTTGGAATAAAATGTTTCATTAGCTCGCATTAAGTGATTTAAAATAGAAATTATTTTAAGCAAAGTAAACCAAAGAATTAGTAATGAAAAAATGAATCTGTCATGAGTACATCATGGCCCTCATACCTTTTACAATATCAAGACTACTTTGAAAAAAAGCTCTGAGGGCCAGCCTCTTGATTTTAGCCTTATCTTTCCCATAGGATATTTATTTTATGGAACTGAATTATTTCTTTGTTTCTTTCTTTCTTTCTTTCCTTCTTTCTCCTTTTGTTTTTTTTTTTTTTTTTTAAACATGAATTACTTGATGTGATTTTCCTAGAGAGACCTCTTGAAGTTTGTGGTAAGCTACTGGTTTCTTGGAATTTACTCCTTTTTGTACCCTGTTGGAATTCTATCTGACCTTATTACATCTTCCATCTTAGATAGTATTAATGTATTTTCCTTTGTCTAGTCAATCCTAAGTGTGGAAGCAAAATTCTTTTTCTCTTCCCATTATGTTGAACTTGCTGATGGCTCTTGCTTTCTTCCTTTCCTGCACTATGAGATCCTTCAACCAAGTTAATTTTATGAGAGCTTTCAATTCCTTACTCATTTCCCTTTCTGGTAAAAGGCCAATTTAGGACAGCTGGTCCAATAAGTTACTTGGACATTGCACACTTCCCTTTATGTAGTTTTTCAGTTGTCTAATGTATTTTTCCTAAAAGTTTTGAAGTCACAACCAACAGTGTTTTCTAAAGAAAAATATAAACCTTTTTCTTTAATTAGAAACTGAATGATGAAATTCAAGTTCCATCCTCACATTTTTCCCTCGCTCCAGCATGGATCCTCCACATAGTTTACAGTCTTTCAGAATAAACCTATTCCAACATGGGCTCTCTGTGGGACACAGTTTTTTAAGGTATATCCATCTGCTCTGGCATGGGGGTCCTTCATGGGCTGGAGCTCCCTGCTGAGTGGCAGCCTGCTTTGCTGGGGCCTTTTCCAGGCATTGCATGGAAATCTCCACTCCAGTGCCTGGAGCACCTCTTCCCACTCCTTCCCTGACCCCGGTGTCTGTGGGGCTGTTTCTCACACTTTTTTCTTTGTCCTGCTTCACTGGTCTCTGGTGGTTTTGCTCTTTCTTAATTCCAAATCCCCAGAGGTGCTCCCTTTGTGGGCAAGGGGCTCAGCCATGCCCTGTGGTGGTGACATGGAGTCATCTGGAACTGGCCATGTCCTGCCCTGGGCAATCCCAGCCTCACATCACAGACTCCCAAGCAACCCCCACAGCCTGGGCACCGACAGCCTGTTCAGTGAACCAGGACTGGTTGTGTCAAGTAGCAGTGGTAAGTGATTTGCCATCCTTCCTTCTCCTCTCTCCTTGTTTCCTGATGCATGTTCTAGGCCGTTGTCCCATCGAGAGGCAGGACAGTGCATTGCATATCATGAGTATCAGTTCCTGTGGCACTGGGAGTGACAGTGGCCCTTGGTTAAACCACCACAGTGATGAGAGTCTTGTGCTACATATGAACCTCCCAGAGTATAGCACAGTCTTGATTCCATTCTATGTTTTGCCAGCTGATGGCCCTGAGAGAAGTTGTCATGAAAGGCCTTGGAGATACATCCCTCTAAAGAGTGGTGCTGCCTTGGAAACTGCTGAGCTCTCTTGCCTCTCACGGTGATGTCACGGTTTGCTGGTCACTGAGCATCCTGATTCATAAACAGATTCCAGCCCTGACATCACTGAAAAGAATGAATGATTTTATGGATTTGGGTTGCTTTTTTTGGTTTGTTTTCTATTTTGTTTTTTGTTTGTTTGTTTGTTTCCCATTTTGTTTTTGTTTTGAAACGCAAACGAGATGTTAGCAGAAGTGGGGGGGGAAAAAAGACATGCCCATCTCAACCAACCAAGAAAACCTCCTCAGTCCTTGAAGTATCAATTTACTTTTGATCCAGTTAGATATTTCTGCTTTGTCTAAGAATTGTTTTTTTGTCTTATATGGAAGGACATAAGCTTGACCCTTGAGTCAGATTAAGGCTGATAAAATTCTACCACATTTCATTCATTGGGTTTTTGAACCTGTATGAGTATGTTTGCATTTTTATGCAAATGTATTACAAGTTTTGTGGGCTAGAATAAGAGTGAGTAAGTACTGAAAATTGAATCTGGTGATAAGGAGGTGAAAAAGTTTACCGCAATTGAGTTAGCAGACTGAACCTTTATTTATCAGGTTATTTAGAATGCTGAGATTTTGTGTACATTCTTGGCAATCTCTTTTCAGAATTAAGTATCTAAGTCCCATGTAGCTGAAGAGATACAAATTCTGATTTTTTTTTAACAGAGTAATATGCAGTGTTATTTTGTAGACAGAGGATGGAATTAAGAGCATTTCCAGTTTTTTGTTTGTGTCTCTCAATTTTCTATCGTAATCTCTTTTTCACATCTCTCCAGGCCCTGAACTCCTGGGCAAGTAGTGGGGGGATGAAATCCTCCCCATTGTTGAGAAAGATCACATTTGAATCCTCCTCAAACATGTCCATGGGACCCCGTGAGATGCATCCCAGAGTCCTGAGGGAACTGGCTGATATAGTTGCTAAACCACTAATTTCAAAAATTGTGGCAGTCACTGAAGTTGTAAATAAGCCTGTCCCTTTAAAAGGAAAGTGTAAATGGCTTACACTGAAACACTGCATTTAAAAGGTATTTTCTAGTGCCTTCAAAATAATGTGTAAATAATATAGATGATACCTTTGGGGGGAGAAAGAAAAAAAAAAGACTGAAAAAGAGGATTCACTTACCCGTGGTCTTTAATCTACTTAAAGCAATGATTCTGTACTCTCTTTGTCTTTCTTTATTCCTACTATCCTTCAACATGGATTTTTTTAAATGAGTAATACTTTGAAAATGGTGGCTCAGAAAAAACTGATTCTCTCTACAAGTCTGTATTCTGACAACCCAAATTTGCAGAGAGATTTCTATCTGTGTACATGCTACAATGTTCTGATTTCAGCTGAGAGCTTGAACAAATCTTTTGTTGTGATCTTTTTTAGGAAAAGAATAATACGATAACTTGTCTCCAAAATAGACTTTCCATCAAGAGTAGTTGCTTGGGCTAATTTCTGTAACCTACAAAGCAATTCTTTTATCAGGTATTAACCACTTTTCCCTCCCTTTCCTTTCCCTTTCGAATTTCTGTGCTAGAAACTGACAAAAATATCTTTAATAAATATACACATCATTAAAAAGAAATTGAGGAAGTTATTACTACTTAAACTTGGAATTAAAGCTCAAAATCAGTTTTAATTACAGTATTTCTGTGACTTTTTTTTTCCATTTGTTTGCTTTGTTTAGATGTGTCCCTAATGTAGAATTTAAATAATAATAATAAAAAAGGAAATTACTTTGTACATCTTAGAAATTTAGCCTGGTTGATCTTTTCATAAAATGCATTGATAAAGGAATATTACCATTATTCATGTTCTGGTAAGACTCACTGATGTTTAAAATTGAGTAACCATGGAAACACAACTGAGTAAGGAAGAAAGTGCACGGGTAAATTTACAGTTAGTCTTTTAAGCAGAAGTTATTTCTGTTTTTATAGTATAATTAAGCTCAGGTTTTTATCTAATCTCTTACCAGTTTGTGTCTGCAGGTATATAATATTTGTGCATGTGCATACATATATTGAACACATTTAATCAAAATAAAATAAATAATTTACTTTTTTAACATAATTTCTAATGTTTTGGGTGGTTTTGTTTTTGTTTTTGGGTTTTTTTTGTTTGTTTGTTTTTGGGTTTTTTAAATTCAGTAAATTCTAGCCAGAAAACTCACTAACTTCTCCCCCTTGGTTTTTGTTTCATGGGGTTTTTTTCCTAAATGAGAGTTTGAGTAATCTTCCTAAGTTATAAGTTAATTTTAAAAACCAAATTTCTAAAGCATTGTGGTAGAATACTCCAGTAGTCAAGGCTTTAGAAAGATCAGAGATGGATTATTGGACCAAAGTATAATAAAAATGTTACAAATATAAGGTAAAGTCAGTTTCTTGTTACTGTATAAAACATATGTTGTTTTTAATGTGATAAATCACAGAACTCGTAGGGGTTTGCGTAGTATTTGGCACACATTCTGGTGTCTTTTATATTGCTTGTGAACGTGGTCTTAAAATATGTATTTGCTTTATTAGAAAATGTTCCCCAGGCATTTCTGAACTATGCTTTCATATAATGACCTCCTGGGTAATGTTTTCTCTTCTGTATATCACTGTGAACCTCAACATGCTATTTTTCCTTAACATTTCTAATCTACATGAGGATATGTGTCTTTGTGTGATGGAAAATGTGCTGAGTTCTGTAGTGTTAATAGCAGCAATTTTTAAAATTATACTTGCTTTCTCTCAATATCAAAAAACCTTCAGATGTTTTAAGCAAAAAGGTCAGGGAGATTTTAAGCTTTTTTACTTTAAACTTTTGAAATTTGTAGTTTGTGACTTTCTTTGGGATAAGAGTATTTGTCTTTCTGACTAAAATCAACATTTCTTGGGAATGAAGTCTCTTTTCCTGAATCTTTTTTTTTGCCGACCTTTCCTGCACTCATCTTCTGCTATCACATAGAGGAAGTTGAATAGGAAGCTAAGTCCCAAAATCTATTCTCTTTGTTCTGATGCAACCTCTAAAATGCATCAGATGTCAAGCTATGTCCACTGTGAGCAATTCATGAAGAAATTGCCTCAACGTTTTGATCACAGTCAGGCTTTTATTATGAAAGTAACTGGCATAGAAAGACACCTTTAGAAGTGTGAAAACAAGCAACACAATGAAGTAAAAAATGATGAAATTGAGCACAGCACTGGCACAGTACAGCTGCTGTCCCTGGCAGTGACTGCAGCCTTCAACAATAGTCTATGACTGCCAGTAAAGCCCCACTCACTATGGGGAAGTAATTTCTGTTGGTTAACGTTCATTTTAATATCAATGGAGAGTTCAAACCAGAATCCCATCTGTGAAAAACTCTGAACTTTGGTAGTTTTTATGTGTTCATGAAATGGTCGTATGAAGCTGCTTTATTTTTAAGGTTTACGTAAAGGTACAATTTACCTTGTCTGGCTTCATAAGTGATTTTCTGTGTATTCTGAATGGATGTTGGAGACAGAGCTTTGCAATCAAAAGAATATATTCAGTACTTCAAGGAAGACAAAAAAAGATAAAAATAGTGTTAAGTGAACATGGAAATAATTTGTACTGTAGAAAGTGAAATTGCTTTTTCCTTCCCTGGAGTTTGTATGGTAGAGGAGACCCTTCATTTTCAGTGGAATTTTCAGTATGCAGTATGGCAATACAAAAGCACAAGTACTGTTTTTGTTTCCCATCATTTTCCTAGTAGAGTTTATACACTGAAACTTACACCTGCACCTTGCTGAAGGATGAATTCAAGTCATCAGATATCTCATATCCTTGCAGCATTCTGGAGTTCTGCAACCCAGAGTCAAGAGACTCAGTAGCGCTTTGCCTGTCACCTACAAGCTGACTCATGTGCTTTATAGATACAGGGGAGGCATGTATATGGATAAAGTCTAGATTCAGTCTGCTGGCTTAAAACAAATAAATGTCCTCATTTGGACTTAGTAGTTACCATGGACCCAATTATCCACTGCCTGCCACCTCTCATCGTCACTTATAGCTATGTGAGAAGGTACATATTCATCCAGGCATGCTTATATGACAAAACTGTGAATCTATGGAGTATCAAGCAATTGATATTTGTGATATCATCCTTTCAGTGTTGCAGGAATTCCAAAGTTAAAGTTGATAAGTGTCAAGCCCTTGAAGGAGCTAGAACCTTTCTTGTTTTATTTTAGTCTTCTGATGAGCTTGAAGAGGTGAGGACCAAAAAAATGCTCATTAACAACAGCCTTAAAGTCTTTATAAAGACAGTTGTGGAAAAAAAGCCACCCTAGTGTCTTTTCTCTGGTCCTGTGCTCACCCTTCCAGGCTCCTTCTGGGTTTCCATGTTGATGGTTTATGGCTTCTCCTTGCCCACAGTAAGTACAGCTGTACAATCACTGTCATGAGGTTTTTGCTGAGCGGGCTGTGATGTTCATGATGGGAATCCCCACCTCTTCAGTTCTGGGGCCTGCTTGGGATTATTTTCATGTGTTTTCTTACCCAGGCTGCTGCCTTCTGGCAGCTTTAGCTCAAGGCACAGTTTGGGGGCCTTTACTAGGAGTCACAGAAATTGTTGTTACTGGGCTACTCCTTATTTTAGAAGTGGTTTTGTGTAGAGTCAACCACATTGATTTCTGTGAGGATGAATCTACATCTTCAAGCAAAACATCTGTCCCAATGCTTCAGAGAGTCAGGTTTATATTTCCAAGACACCTTGGATTATTTGTTTCAGGTGTCATTGTCTGTCTTACCATTCCCTCCAAATGAGCTCTTTACACTGGAAATAGCTGAGTAGTTTTAATTTATGGCAGCAGCTTTGTTTCTGCTGAACCGGAGTATATGAGCTGCCTGTAAGCACTCTTTGCAGCCTAAGAAACATGAAATAGAAGATGGAACTGGAAGGAATACTGAAATCCTTCTGAAAGGTTCATGGCAAGCGAGAGCAGCAATGCGTGGGTTGCTGACAGGACATGGATTTAGGTATGAGAAAGGGAGGAACTGAGGTCAGTGATACAGGTACAGGATGAAAGAGGGTGGATAACAATTCAGTGCTGAAGCAATGAAGGGAATGAGTACTTGGGGATGGCTGAGGTGCAGACTGTTGTTACTGAATCAGGATTTGATGCGTGTGTGTGCGTGTAGGGAATTTGCAATAGCACTGACAAGCTGAAGTTCTCATGCTGTTTTGAGATGTGTGGAACTGGAAAGAGCACTAATTAAAAGCGGTAGCTTCAGATGCAGCAGAGCACAGTCTGCCTGTCTCTTCATGACACAGGAACTTCCATCGTTATCTAAGATCCACAGGTTTTTCTTTATTGCTTAATCATATAATAGCTCTAATTAATAGCCCTAATACAGGATGGCAAAGAGTCAGGTCAGCAATAGGAGACGAGTGGCATTTTTCTGAACCTAATGGTGAGCAGTGCGTCAGTGGAGTCTTTTGTAGAGAAGCCACGTATATGCATATTAGAGTGCATTAAAATTTGATTTTTCAACCTTAAGTTATTGTACATACATAGTGATAGACAAGATGAGCAAAGATATAAAGTCATAAGGTACATTAACCCTTCTCTTAGAATGATTTTATCTTTTGTAAAGAAAAAATGTCATGAGTTGGGGTCAGTCTTTTAGGGAGTAAGAGTCAATATATGACTTTTGAGGAGTTCTTGAAATAGTATTTTTATTTTCCTTAAGCCTAGTATACTGAAATAGTTGTCCTGGGTCAGAAAGAATTATTCTCATTAATTCTTAAGACCTTTGGTGTGACTTGCATTTTTGAATCTCAAGAGACAGGTAGAACAGGATACCCTATTCTAAAACATATAATTGATTCTAGCCTTGTGCAAAGAGGAAACTGGCATGTAAAAACTTTATATTCTAACTGATGACTTAAAGTTGATTTTCAAGTCAGAGTGCTTATCTTCTTTGAACCATACTTTTTTTCCCAGTTTTCCAATGTTTATGTAGCTTCTACAATTTCCTCATAAAGAGGAAGCCTTGGTTTGAAGTGTTGTTTCAAAATGGGAATAATAGTGACATCTGAGAGTTTCTTAAAATTGTAAATCACTTATTAGTTAGCTTTAGTTCTACAGTGAGCAACAGCAGTGCTTTACTCAGTCTCAGCTTTGAAGGGTAAATTAATATGAAGAAACATTTTTCTGGAAGTACTGTTATTCTCTCAGCAGACAGAGAGAAATGGTATTTTGCCTTTAGAATCTGTACACATTTTTAAAATATTTATTTATTTATTTTTCCATTCAAGAGAGGTAGGTAGGAAAAAATTTATCCGAGTCTCAGAGTGGGTTTGAGAGAGTTGTAGCATATCTCAATCTATCCTTACCCTCAGAAGTAACAGCTTCAAAACACGATAGTGGCAGCTTTCAGTTGCTGCTCTGCACTGCAGTATCAGCTCCTTTCCAAGCAACAGCTGATCACTGCACCCTGCTCAGTGCGTGGTGGAAAAATCCATGTGCCTGTGTAGGTGGAAACATGTGTCAGCCTATTGTGCCACTATCCAATTCTGATAGTAATAGATGAGGCTTTGCTGTTCATTTATTTGTAAGTGCTGAGTTATGGAGAAATATTAAGGATAAATGATCCATCAAATGCAAGACCTCAGTTTCCTAGAAAACCGTCTGTTAGTTTGCTTATTCATACTGAAGTTTTTCCTGTGTTCCTATATTTCTATGTATTAACTGCTCTTTGGCTCCCCATGTTGGAACATATTTTTAACCTCTTAACTTGTGAAATGCTTGAATTGTCAAGCAGTCCAGAACTGTTCCACTCACTGGTTACAGAATGCATCATTTATAGTCATTTTGAGATGCTTAATGTCAAAACCATTGAATCCTCCTCTTCGATTTAGCAAGTAAACAGGTTTGCTATGAGAGGAAGGGTTTGAAGGAGGCTGCCAAAGATCAGTGTCTATGAACTGTTCTTAAGCAATTATTTCTACTGTTGATTGAGTTGACTTATGTTGTGCCATGAATATGAGCTGAGGTGTTTGATTTCCATTTGGCTTATGCATAGTAAAGCTGGCACAATGTATTTTCATCTATCTTTGATGCTGCCAAGCTTTGATACTACCCACCTATAAATGCATTTTTTCAGTAAGTCTTTTATCCCAAAAGAAGTGGATTTTATTAATCTGTTTATATACCTAGTGGTACAGTTGAAGGCATATCATGAAAACAGAATATTCTGCTGGAGGTCTTGATGTTAGTGCCAGTCTTCAGAAAATACTGGGAAAAGTGTAGAGAAAGTATGATATTATAGATGATGAAGAGAGTTGGAATTTGAAATAGTTTCATCCTGTCATATTTATTGTGTGAGACCGGACAAGACACACTGTCTGTCAATCCATTTGTAAAGTGGTACAAACTACAGTTGCCTTGTAGAGATATAGTAAAAATAAATTGATCATATTTGGTTCAAATCTCCCAAAACTCCATTCAAAAATACTATCATTTTCTGTAAGTGTTGCATAAGATTTAGAGTGTAGGAATATTTATTGCAGTGTACCGCACTCACTGGCAAGACAGCATTTTTGAGTATTTATATGCATTCTTCTTTATTTGTTCTTCTTATATGTTCATCATACTTACTCTGTGTGGTTCAAATTTTTTTTAATATACCGTTTTATTCAGTTAAATTTCATTCTTCAGTTGTTACACCTCACTTTTTCCTGCTGATGTTCCTGGATCAACAGTTCCTTTCTTGGAGATGATGTGGCTGACAGTTGTCTGTCATGAATTATCTTTGTGTCCCTAGCTCCTCTTCTGTCCCTCCTCTGCCTAGCATTGTACCATTATGAAAGAAACTCAAGGCTCTGCAAAATTATCATTTACACATTTTTCTCTTTAAAATGTGTTTTTCCTTAATATGAAAAACCTTATCTAGTTCAAGAGATTTTTTTTTCAGAAATTATGTGCTGAGTTAATGTCTATGTATTTTTAAGTATTTATTTTAAAATCTGAAGGTAGTACAAAGTTTTCACAAAATCTGCTTTGGAGGTTGTATTGATCTTTAATTGTGGATTTGGTGAAAACTGGTAGAATTTCCTGTATACAGGTACTGTTTTTTTCCTTTTTTTTTTTTTAATGTGTTTTTTTGTCTTTATTAGGGATTCTTTGTCAGTTTTTGATTAGCAGTGTGTTTTCATGTAGAAAGTCACAGCAGGTTTTTTTGTGATAACCTGTGCTTTCCAAGTTAGTTTATTTCTTCTTCTTTACATTTTTTTTTCCTTTTATACTGAGCTATCTTTCATTTTCAAGTTTTTAATATCAGTCCTCTTTCCAGTACTGTATGAACACTTTTGGTAAGAGATTGAATATATGCACCTTATTTAGAAATGGTATGTTCCAGGAAGTAAACATATCACAAAGTCTATTAAACCTAGAGAACTGTATATTCCATTTGATCCATGAGTATAATAAGATACAAATAGAGAATTGTAAAAAGATCCTTTGTTTGCAATAGAAAGCAATTTTATTGTTTTGTTGATAGCATGGAGATGCTAAGAGTACTAAGCACTTAGTCTCAGATCAAAATGAGGGATAAATTGGAGGAATGTTTTTCAGTCAGTAAGATGAAGATAAATGCTAAATACTGAAATTTAGAAATGAGGAATCAAATGTTTGTGTAAAAAATAGGAAATCAATGTGTAGGCAGAAGTAGTGTATAAATATATCTGTGTGTTAGAATAACACAAATTGAAATTAATTAATGATGTGATTCTTCTACATGAAAAAGAGCAAATAGCCCTGGGACATGCAGACAGGAATGTCATTTGCAACACATGGGATTTGCTACTGAGCCTTTTTTTCATTGAGCAGGATATTACAGAAACATTTTGCCTGGTCTTGGGCATTAGGCTTAAAGAAAGAAACAGATGAATTGGATGGCCTCCAGAGGAGACAAACAGTAATCAGCACCAGATATTCGAAGGACAAAAGAACATTTCTTAGTACTCAGTTGAAAGGTTGAGAGGTATATATGTCAATATGATTGTAAAAAAAGGTTTGTCTTTTACTGTAGGAAAGATTAGCATGAGGAGTAATGGTTCTGTTTCCCAAATGATAACAAACTGAACAAAAATAATTGGCATGCTCCATAACACTGGGAATCTGGGACAAGAAAACTCTTTATGTGACAGCTAATACTTGGAAAAACTCTAGGGCTCCTCTGTCTCTGGAGCCTTAAAATAGGTAAGGCAAATCTGTATTAAGAATATTCAAAGGGTGTAGTGCCCTCCCCCAGGGTAAGGGGGATGTATAAGTGAGCTGGTTTTGACCCTGTCTGGAGGCCAGGTAGGCAGCAAAGACATGGTATCTCTCCCCTCCACAATTGTACAGAGGAGAGAAAATGTAACAAAAGGCTCAGGAGTTGATATAAAGACAAGGAAAGTTGTTACTTATCAGTTACTATCACAGATAAAACAGAATCAGCTAGGGGAAATTAATTGAATTTATTGCCAGTTGAGGGCAGGATAATAAGAAGCAAAGCGAATCTTGAAAACACCTTCCCCCTCCCCCCCTTCTTGGGCTATACTTTCCCAGCAGCACAGGGAGATGGGGAATGGGGGTTCTGCTCAGTTCATCACAAGTTGTTTCTGCTGCTGTTCAGAGAGAGGAGTTCTTCCCATGCTCCAGTGTGAATTCATGCCATGGGAGACAGTTCTCCACTAAATTCTCTAGTTTGAGTCATTTCCACAGGCTATGGTTCTTCATGAACTGCTCCAGAGTGGGTACATTTTCATGGGTGCATTCCTTCAATGACAGGTTGCTCCAGTATGGATCACCCACAAGGTCACAAACCCTAGCAGAAAACCTGCTCTAGTGTGGGCTCCTCTCTCTACCCTTCTGTAGGCCCCTGACAGTGCTCCAGTGCAGGCTTCCCATGGGGTCACATCCTCCTGTCAAGCAACCATTTGCTCTGGCGTTGGTCTTCTCCACCGGTGACAGGTGAATCTCCCTGGGCACCTCCATGGGCTGCAGTGGCACCGCTGCTTCACCATGCTCTGCAGAGGAACTGGGATCTGCAGAGGAATCCCAGCTCTGGTGCCTGAAGCACCTCATCTCCCTCTTCTACTGACCTTGGTGTCTGCATTGTTGTTCATCTCACATATTCTCATCCTGCTCTTTGGCTGCAATTATAACAGCGCAATAACTTTATTTTAACGTTTTTAAATGTGTTATCACTGGGGTATTATCATCATTCCTGAATGGGCCAGCCTTGGCCAGCAGTGAGTCCATCCTGGAGCTGGCTGGCATTGGCTCTGCTGGACATGGAGGAAGCTTCCAGCGGCTTCTCACAGAAGCCAATGCCGTGGAACGCCTACTACTGACACCTGGTCACACAAGCCCAATAAAATGAGATCAGGCCATTATTATCTGCAGTTCTAATTGTTTAAATATTTTTTTTATCTTTTCTTGCCTATTTAAGCCAGTATGTGTTTCTGAGATGTGATAAAGTAAGCTTTGAAAATATTTTAATGATTTTATGAGACAAGGTTTTTATGAAAATATATTAAGAAGTTTTATACATATATATATATTAAAATACAGAAATATGCATGCACACACACATGCTGTACAATGTATAAATATATATTAATAAGTCTTAATTATATATGGTTGGGTAGATATGTGCGTGTGTGTGAGTTTTATAAGCAAGAGATGTTGGAAAAATAAGCCAATCCCTGGATACAAAACCATCTCTTCAACACTGAAATAAAACATAACATGTTGAAAATAGTTGCTGTGTTTAATTTAATTATGTTAATTTAATATACAGTTTGAGAAACAATGGAAAATGTTTTTTTTTACCTGTGGGACAGTAGAAGCTGCTAGCAAGGATGGAGGTATTCAAATTGTTAGCTCTGTGGGATGAAAAGAGACAGATAATTATTACCTGTGGAACATGGAGAAGTTATCTAGGGAGAAGATGTGAATGTTAAAATAATGTGTCATTGTTAAATCAATGGGTTTTAGTTTCTGGAAAAGGTATAAGTTTTAGTCCTAAAACTTATCTTTTCGAATTATTTTGGATGTCTCTGTTGAGAAAGCAGTTGAATGATCAGAAATGTAAGAAATGTTCTGTGAAAATTGTTCTTCTATTAAATGCATGTCTTGTCTTTTACTGTTTCGTATGTGAGTTCTGCTGGTATAGGAAGGTCTCTTCACTTTGCCCTATGTAATTGTATACCAGTCTTGGTGCCTTCCATGTGCAAGTGCACAGGGTCCATGTGTTTGATGGCTCTATTGTGTGAGGTGTTTATGCCAGTTGTGAAAGGGCACATTTTCTGATTTTCATTCTAGTGAAGATATGTTTACTGCAGCATATGTTGATGGCAATTTTGATGATAAGTGTGCTGGGGTGGAGGGTTGTTTTAAAATTAGGCAGATGAGAGGAGGTTTGGGTTCCCAATTTGTTCTTCAGTTACACTGAACCTTTTGCACTGAGGTAATTCTTTCTGGTTTTGAAAATTAGACCACAGGTTCTTAGGTACAGAATCTTTAAATCAAGTTGAGTTGTTATTGAAAGTACTCATGCATTGTCACTATTCCAGCAGTTTAGTAACAAGTGGTTTAAGCCTTCTCATCTTCTGAAATAATGTTTTTTACTAATAGTAAATATCAGCTTTTGCACATATTTTAATACAGCAAAAAGAAAACTGATCCTAGCCTAAAGTTATATATAATATAAAGTGAAATTTAAAGTAGTGATTTCAAAATGTAGCTATAATATGTTGCAGAAGGTATTTCATGCATTGATTAGGAAACTTTGGTCTGAGGATCACAGAAGTTGTGATTATTTGCTCTTCTAATCATAAAGAATGGAAAAGACATTCTGGCTAAATGGCAGAAGGATATTGCTTTCAAAATAGTGTAAGTCACTATAATGTTAATAGGAGAAAGACACTATACAAGTATGATTGGTCCTATAATAGCTTTTTGTAGGAACATTGGAAAATGATTGTCAATCGTGAGAGTAGGTATGTAGCTGTGTTGCCAGCAGCGTGCCTGGAAATGAAGGATGGAGAGAGAGAGAAAAAAAATAGTTCTGTATTCTCCACTACAAGGACAAGAGCTACCACTGTCAGCTGTAAATGTTACAGCAGCTCTGCTTCAGCCAAAGGGACCTGTTGGATTTCCTAATGGAATATCACTTTGAGACAAAAGAAGGACTTTGTGTCTTAGCTCAGTGTTAGTAGCCATCACTGCATATAAAAAGTGGTCTCTGCTTTATCGGGACAGGATTTTCAAGTTTTTTGAAAAACTTGAAATGACCAAACAACCTCCTGTGAAATTTTCTACAGAAATTCGAACTGAGTCATTTATATTGCCATAGCTCAAAGAAAAGCTTATATAACACAAGCTGTATTTAAGTACAAGATAAAGAAGCATAGGTTATTTTAAACTAATTTGCTACAATGTTTTGTCTGATTTGGCGAAAAAACCTTCTAGATTCACTTGATGACTGGTTTTAAAAAGGCTACTTGTCTATGTTATGGCCCCCTAAAGGAGAGAAGGGTTGGCACTTAAGCCTTCATGGTAATACGTGCTTTGATACACAAGTTAAAGTAAATGCGTCTGCAGCCTTGTAAAAGGTCATAGCTCTCAGGTATTAAAACTTCTTTTGGAAGTTACTGTTTGCATCAGAACTGGTGCATCAGTTGCATCAGAACTGGTGGCGCAGAACACAGACCAATCACACCAGTGCTCTATTTCAGCTATGCCAGCAACTTCCTTGCCATTTTAGCTTAAAACATCAAACAAAAGGCAGGCTTGCATTAAGGTATGTTGTGGTCTGGAAGGGTGGGCATGTCCACAGTCATTCTGAGTTTGCTGTGCCCAGTGTACAGTGCTCTGCTGACAGAGCAGGCTGGGTGCAATCCTGTCTGCCCCAGCAACATTTCTGACTATTTTAATGTGAAAACTGTAAACACTGGATTAAGGGCAAGTGAGGCAGTTACCTGTCTGCATAACCGCATGCCATTTAAATGTGAAGCTAAGCACATTTTAAAGACAAGGTTAAGTGTGACATACACACTACTTCTGCACTTATGGTAGGCTGTTGAATTTCGGGTATTGTTAACACTAGTTCATATTCCCAATGATCTTGTTGGAATTAGACAGCCATTCAGGGCATGGGCAGGGAATTTCAGGGAAGAATGTCCTACTAACATGTTAATCAACTATTTGAGGAGGTTTGCCTATACTCCAGAATAGCTTGCTGAGAGGAGTTCTTTTACCATCTTTCTCCCCAGTACTGTTGGATGAGTACAAACAAGACTGGCAATGCAGCTGAGCAGCAGCCAATGTACCTCTGCAATGGAAATAAACCATAAAAATTACAGATTATAAAAACACAAATGGAGAGAGGGGAGAAGAGCTCTGAAATGCTAACACAGAGAATGAAAATGGAACTACATTGCTTACCAATTAACAGTTTTGGTGAAAGTTTATTCTGCTGTTATGTAATCATGACTCTTCCATGCATTTCCCTTTCTGAGAACTGATTTTAGGCATTGTGTTTATTCATAGTGATGCTGTTTGGGTTTTGCCTTTTTTTCTTTTCTATGTTCCCTATATTCTTCACACATATATTTGTACCTCCGTCACCTATTGTATTATTCCAGTACTTTTCCATGGGCTTTCCTTAAGCAGAAAGACAAAACAAATTCCAGAGCTCCAAGCTCCGGGGCATAAAAGGCTCCAATGCTATCTTAGTTCTTTCTGGGAACCAAGACCAAGAACAACTCAACTCTTGGATATACATTCTCATGGACAAAATACAACTAGTGCTGAAGGGGGACTCCAGAGAAGGAGCTTGGCCTGAAGGGGAATTGCATCACCACTTGTCCTCCTAAGTGGTTTTATCAATTATGCCAATTTCCTGAAACCTATAAAATGTACTCACCCCTGGTGAGGGGGATGGGCTTTTGTGGACATCTTTCCATAACTGGTCCTGAAGGCCTTCAAATAAAGATACCCTTTTATATTACCTCCTTACTAAAATTATCCCGAGTTTTATTTCCAGGTTGGGAAAAAGGCACCAGTAGTATTGTGCACAAACATTGCAAAAATTTTCAGATTTTATACGTAGTGGTGGTGAGTTTGTGGTTTTGCTCATTGTAAGTATACATCTGTGTGTAATTCACATCTGTGCATATGGCAGCTGCACTCCTGATTGTGAAATTTATGAAAGAAGTGCAGGAAGAGTTGCTGACATAGCCTGTGTTATACCATGACTCACTGGAGTCTTCCCATTTGCCTTAGTGGATGTCTGTAGGGAGAGGGTGCTGGCTGCATCTTCTGAATTACAGAGCCAAGTATTGGAAGAGAGGGTCTTTTCTAGAGCTGCTCATGCCTGTGAGTCTTTAGAGATAGCTGTTTAAATAGCAAAACAAAACAAAAAATACTGGCAGCATAAAATGTAAGGACTTAGAAAGGAAATTGCCTAGTGTTCAGTTTGATAATAAGCTCCATCCATTTTGGATGTTCACGGGATTATGTTCTGTGTCTACAATTAAAAAGAAAATAAGAAAAAGCATCTGAGAACATTAGTATAATTGTCATAGTGCAAAGGCTTTGCATGCAGTCCATTAGTATTTTCCTATCTGTTAATTAGCAAAGGAACAATTTCTACAAGATTTCTTAGATAAGCACTGCATTTCAAAACCTGTTTTTGGAGAAATAAGATGAGAGGGTCTCCAGCTTATAAAAGGAAACAAACTTCTTGAATTTTCTGTCAAATAAGTACATGAGTGAAAAAAGTTATTGGTGAAAGATAAATTGATTTGAGAGATACAGAAACAGACAATTGGAAAGATGATCATCTTAGAATCATAAAACTGTCAACTCATTTAGTTTGGAAATAAACGTTAAGATCATCGAGTTTAATTATGAACCTAACACTGCCAAGTCCACCACTAAGCCATGTCCTTAAGCCCCACATCAGCATGTCTGTTAAATACCTTCGGGAATGCTGACTCAACCCCTTTCCCGTGCAGCTTGTTCCAGAGCTTGACAACTCTTTCAGTGAAGAAATTTTTACCAATATCCAGTCTTCACGCACTCATTCCCAGCAAATGTGAGGCCATTTCATTTTGTAGTATTTCTTCTGACTTGGGAAAAGATGCCACCTCCTGGCTACAACCTTTTTTCAGGTAGTTGTAGGGTGATAAGGTCTCCCCTGGGCCTCCTTTTGTCCAGGCAGAACAACTCCATCTCCCTCAGCTGCTCCTTCTAAAACTTGTGCTCTAGACCCTCCACCAGCTCTGTTGTTTTCTCTGGACACACTCCAGCACCACAGTGTCTTGTACTAAGGGGCCCAGAACTGAATCCAGCACTCAAGGTGTGGCCTTGCCAGGTCAAGTAATGGGGAACAATGACTGCCCTGGTCCTGCTGGTTATACTGGTTCTGATCCAGGCCAGGATGCCATTGGCCTATTTGACCACCTGGGCACACACTGGCTCATGTCCAGCTGGTTTCAACCAGCACCCTCAGGTCCTTTTTTGCCAGGCAGCTTTCCAGCCACACTGCTCCCAGCCTGCAGCATTCCCTGGGGTTGTCGTGACCCAAGTGCAGGATCTGGCGCTTGGCCTTGTTGAACCTTATCCAGTTGTTCTTGGCACTGATCCAGCCTGTCCAGATTGCTCTGCAGAGCCTTCCTACCCTACAGCAGATCAGTGTTCCTGCCCATCGTGGTGTCATCTGTAAAATGACTGAGGGAGCACTTGATCCCCTTGTCCAGATCATGATACACATGAGATATGAAGGCCTCTCAAATCTTATGCTCTAGCTAATTTTGAGTACTCATACAACTGGTATGAGTACTGATAAAAGTATAACCACAGCAGCAGGCAGCTTGGCTTCCACCAGGCACAAAAATATTTATCTGAACCTAAAAGCTTTGAAGCCTGAACTGGACTTCCCCTTAGCTGTCACACTATATTTTTGAGTTTCGTAGTATCAACACTGCCTGTTTCTGTCTACAGGAGCTGTAATATCTCAGGGACTGTTATAGTGGATGCTGGACTGTCCAAAATAAATGAAGACACAGACAATACTAATCTGAAAATATACTCCCCAATGGGTAATTTCCTAATTTGAAAACTGGGGCTGTGTTTTAGGCCTGTCCCAAAGATACCTATTGATATTATAACATTGTCACATGTTATGCATCTTTGGCTACACTCCCTCTATTTACACAAATGAAGATCAGTATATGTGGGTACTTTATAGGGTTTATTTGCTGTCATTTTGTTGATCTCTGAAATATTTTTATTTACATTACAAAACCAAACATTATGATCCATTTGGGAGGGAGAAATAGTAAATATAGAGAGATGTCAGCATGCATTGTTGGCTTGAACACCCCAGCACAGTGTCATTAAATCTCATTCTGGTTGGGGAAGATTCCCATTCAGCTGTTGCGCAGTGCAGTCAGAATGAGTTCAGTGTCTGTCCACATCTGTGCAGATATTCAAATTGCCAAAAAGAGTGAAAGAAAAGGAAGGCGAAGGAGGAGGAGGGAAATATGCCTGAGGTTACAGGCTGAATTACCGGTGAAGCTGCTGTGTTCCTTTAGTCCTTTTTCAGGAACGCCACATTGCCTTCTACTGCCTCTTCACTCTCCTGACCTTTACACAAGACTCAGTCATGGGATACCCTTAGGGGTGGTTAGCTCTTTGATTGTGGTATTCTCTTATACAACTATTTTGCACTCACTGTTTTCTAGTACCTCTAGGTTTTATACTGCAGTATTGGAGTTTGTAAGACAAAAATCACTTGTAAATCAGCCTCACAGCTGTATTCAATTTTGCTTTTCTAGTTTTAATATCCTTATGTTGCCCAGGTTTGTTTACTGCTTAATACAATTTTCTTGAATAATTTTGACAGTATCATGCAAAAATTATCATGGTTTTGCTTTTTGGGTTTGTTTGTTTGTTTTTGTTTTGTGTTTGTTTGTTTGTTACTTATTCAGATAGTGTATTTTTACTGGAAAAAGTTCTTGAAAGTCATATTTAAAGACAAATGATTACTCTTTTCAAGTCTTCCAAGTATAGACTATGTGCATGTTTATTACATAGATAATCAATGATAATCTAGTAAATCTAACCAAATAAATGTAATAATCTACTTTATGCTTTCTTTTGAACAGCAAAATTCTTGAATTCATAGTAGAGAATGTATGCATTTTAGTACATACATGTTTCTCTAAAATCATACTTCAGCTCAAACTCAGGCATTAAATTTTGTTCCTAAATAATAGGATTTATTTTGTACTGCCATATTCTTAGTGCCCAGTCTTGGACTCAAATATTTTTGTGCTGTACAAAAGAAGGACCAAAAGAAAGAATTCCTGCTCCAAAGAGCTGACAGTCTCACATCTGAGCAGCAAGACAAGAAGAGTTGAAGGAGGCAGGATGGCGTTACAGCACATTCTCATCTTACCTTCTCTTGTTGAGTATTTGCTGAAAGCAGGAAAAGTATCTCTTACCAGAGTAATTGATACACTTGGAAAAATCCTCCAGAATTTCACACGTATGGCAGGCCAGAAACAGGCTAAATACATCCTGAAATAATTTACTCTTGACTTGACTAATTCATTAGATGATTTGAGAAGCAGTAGGTATTTCTGTTGAGCACTGTTTTGCATTAGTAGAAGGAAGAGAAGGCATTCTAGCAAGACAGTTTTAAGCCTATGTTTCAAGGAGCAAAATAAATTTTTGGAAGGAAAACTCCTGCCAGCTGTTGGGAGAGTCAGCAAGGTGTATGTTTGAATCTTTGAGCTTGTTGAAGGCATGTAAAACAGCCGGAATTACTATATTAATTTGACAACTTGGTCTTACCTTCACATTGAGGTGTCTGATATTTGCAAAATAGTATGTGAAGAGTTACAGTAGGCACTCTGGAATGTTTGGAAGGGCTCTAATGGGATATTTAGGAGATACTTAGTTCTGAGACAGACAGCATGTGGCCTCCTCTGTGCTTTCTGGAGCCAGTAGAATGTTTCTGCCTGAATAGGTGAATGTTGAGGTAGAGGTTACCTTGAGGGAACAAGGTACACAAAAATTTGCATGGTTTGATTATGAGATATAATTTTTTCTCTCTGCATTTCTTTTTTTTATCATTTATTTTATCTGTGGATTTTCGGGTTTTGCTTGTGTGGGTTTTTTCTGGTTGTTGTTTGGTTGTTGTGTTTTGTTTTGTTGGTTATTGTTCTTTGGTTGGTTTTGGTTTTTTTATTATTGTGGGGTCTTTTTGTAATTTTATTTTACTAAATTATTTTATTGACTGTTGCTGGAATATTAGATGTGGTTTCATGTCCATGTTAACACTTTACCTTCATTTTTTTACCACCTCAAATTATCATAGAAACAGAAAAGTCAAATCTTTTTGCCAGTGAAGGGCTGCCAGAGCTGCTTCCCAGGCTCTCTCTGAGTCTTGGTGTCTGGAACAAGTAGTGTAAGTGTCCCTGTTGTTGGCCAGGTGCTGGTGCCTATAAGAGGAGCTGGCCAAATATTCAGGCAGGTGATCCAGGAACAGAATCAGCTGTGTCTCAGTTCAGCATGTATTTGCTGAGGAGGCAAACAGTCTTCTCAGAGGTCTGGCTGCCCTTCGTCCTTAGTGAGCCAGAAACCTTGGGAGCACTGCTCCATATCAGTGCTTTTGGCAGCCTTGTGCAGAAAAAGGAAACACTGGGCAGACAGACCAGCTGCCAGCAATACTGGTGGAAATAGTCCTGGTACTGGCCTTTAAAATATAAATAGATTTTTTTTGGAAAATTTTGGTTATATTGACCATCATTCTTTGCTGGGAAAAGGCTTACATACAAGATTAATGAACATTTCCAGTTAGAATAAGGCATCAAAGAAAGTAATTACCATCTCTCTTTAAAATATGGAGAACTTCCCATAGTGCAGTCCTGCATTTGGAGAGGAAATTAATGAAGATTTGATATTAATGTTTTCTTTTTGTGCAACCATTTCTCTTTATTTCACGATCACTCTAAATTATTTTATTTCTCTTGTACTTCTACTTGTATGTCCAGTGGAGATACATTTTTATGCCAAGAATGAAGGAATGGATCTTTATTTTACTTTATTTTCATTTTAGCAGTCAGTAGAGCCCCTCTGTGAGGTGCATATACACTAAGACAGACTAAAAATTCCATGTTGTCTTTTTTTTACAGATGCAGAGTTCATGGAAATCCCTAGTTATACACAGAAATTGAATGTGTTTTCAGTTTCCTAAAGGTCCTATTCTTGCCTTGAGTATAGGATATAGGATAAATATAGGATTATATTTATTAAATCGAGAATTCCAAGTTTAAGTATAGGTAGGAAAGCAGGTTTTATATCATACAGTACTCTAGGATCTGTGTGGGTTCCCATTTTTTTTTTTTTGGTAGAAATGCCAAAATTGTTTGAATGTTGAAGTATTATGAAATTTTAAATAACTTCTGAAAGGTTTCAGGGTTTTATATTTATCTTTTGAAAGTTCAAAAACCCTCAGCATTAAATATTTTCTGAAGAGCAACACACAACTGTTATCTGACATGCAGATTCAAGTCAATAAGACAATATTAGCAGGACTACTGTTTTCTGTTATTTTCACATAATATCTATATATAAAGAATAGAAATAAGATGGGGCATCCTACAGTGTTGAAGATGTAATGAATAATCAGCAATCATAGAATCCTAGAATTTTGAAGGTTGGAAAAGACCTTTGGGATCATCAAGTCTAACCATCAGCCCAGCACCACCACAATGTTCACCATGTCCTCAAGTTCTAGTGAGTGATTTGGAAAAAATTGGACCTAATTATTTTGTATTTGGAGTTGAAATTTATTGAATTTCTAATGGAGTGGGTTATGCAGGTAGTCTTTTGACATGAATAGCAAGATATACTCAGTCAGTAATGCTCAAATATTTTTTCTAATCAACTAATTCAATGACATTTTATTAAACTAATTATACTGTCTTGAGGAAACAAAGTTTCTTAGGAATGTTCCACCTGTCTCAATGAAATCCATTGACATGTTTTAAATCTGGATATGAGTGTTCACATACTACAACTCACTGCATAGTTCTGTGTGTACCATAAATAGAATGAATATTTTAAAATGATACATGTGTGGATTTGGAAGAAAAACTGAGCTGTCACGAACGGAAAATTTATGCTGGCAACTGTGATAAAGTATCACATTTAAAAGGATTTGGGGGGAGGTTGTTTTGTTATTTTGACTTAGAGATTGTGTGACGATGAGAACCATTCAAGCATATTGCACTGATTAAATGTAGTATTTGGGAGTCTCAAATGTCACAAAACATATGGAATACCAGGAACATTCATCACTGTTTGAAGGGACCATCTAAAGCCTTGATAGCCTGATCCAACAATAGTGCCAGTAAAATACTGAATGAAAAGAAGATCTGGTAGCATGAAAACAAGTGAAATAACGTTAGAAGCAAGAGAGTTAGACTGCTACAAAATTACAGCTCCATCTTCCTCCTGCATATCATCCTCCTCCTCCTCTTCTGAAGCAAGAACTAAGACTGTGGTTAGGAAAAGCCATACCAGTGCTATTGGCCTTATCTTAGCAATAAACAGACATTGAATCTGCATATATATTTAGAATTTAAAAAAATCCAAACTCTATATGAAAGAGGGGATGGTCACAATTTTTATTTCATTTGAACATGTGAATTTCAAGTGAAATATCAGATGTGTTTTTTTTCTCAGTACATGATAACAGTGATCAGTCTAATTTTAGTGGAGAAGGGAAAGACTGTTATGACAACTTGATTTTTAAAATATCTGTAGGATAGTGTTAAGGGAGAGGAGAGGGTAGCTTCCTGGAATCAGTCCACAAATCTAAATAGGTTGTTCAGTCACTTTCAAGGCCATATTTTAAATGTGTTTTAGATAGAACGAAAATCAGGTGGGTATTAATTGGCAATTGTTTGAAGTCCTTAAAAGGGTGAGTTTCTTTAAAGTGTCTTTATTCCTTTTCCTTCTATTCCTTTCCTTTTCCATCACATTGAAGCTTTATGTAATGTAAAGGCAAACCTAATTTACTGTTCTGGGAGATAGACCAAGACTTACTATTTAATGTAAAAAATAACTTTTATCAAAAAGAGAAAAAAGTATGAGAAAATCTCACCATTACAAGACAATATATGAAGAATTTTAAAAATAATGTAACTAACAAATTTCAATGTTTAATCACATCATGTTACTCAGAGCTATCTGACAAAGAATCAGGGTTCTGTCAGACAGTTGGTGTTACACAGGAGCACTACAACTCCAGATGTCCTCCCCTTCCTCCTTCTTCCCCCAGCTTTTAATGTTGAACTGCAATGGTCTGGAACATCTCTTTGGTCAGTTGGGGTCAGCTGTACTGGCTGTGTCTCCTCCCAACTTCCTGTGCACCCCCAGGCTACTCCCTGTCAGGGCAGCCTGAGGAGCAGAAAAGGCCCTGATGCTGTCTATGACCTGCTCAGCAATTACTAAATCGTCCCTGTGTTATCAGCACTGTTCATCACAAATCTAAAACACATCCTTGTGTCAGCAACTATAATGAAATTTTAAGTGACCCTGCCAAAGTCAGTATGGCTTTTACTTAATCTCTAAGATTTAAAGATTAAAACTTCTGTGAAGGAACACTCTTCATCAGAAACACGTCTCTTTAATAATTGCTTTAGTGCTATTTTGTTTGTAATGTTCAGTTGTGATTGATTTTTTTTATTCCATGAGACAATCCTACCTTATTTTTTTGTGGTGAAGTTTTTATTGTCAGCAAACTGTTCAGACTAAGTAGTCTTAGCTTTAGTATACAAACAGAAGCAAAAATGCATTTTGATTACTGAAACACCAGGGATGAAAGGAAACATTGCATGTCAGTTACATAGCAAATATAAATAACTAGTAAGAATACCTGCAGCTTTAAGACATGTAATTCAGGTGGAAACCAAACATCTTTGTAAATTAAAATTATGTTTATCAAGAATAAGACATAATTGCCTATCTTGGTTTCCCTGTATTATATAGGCGTAGCACAAAACTTTTTATATTCACATATGAAGTATTCTAAATTTAACTTACAGTTCAAAGATGCTTCATAAAAGTAGAAAAGTGCATTTTGAGTTAAAATAATTTCTTAATCCTGTGTAATTATTGACTTCATTCTACCATGCAATTTAACAAAAAAATATGCCTACGCAATGGAAACCTCTTTAATTTCTCCCTTCTTTTTCCCAGAAATATATCTTTACATTTTCCTGTATCAGGAACTAGCTAATACTTTTTTGAGTTATGAAGGAGTAGAAGTCAGAAAATAGTGGTTTACATAATTATTAAGCAATTTAGGAAAAAAATCACGAATTACATGTCTGTATTAGATATGTATGACATTATTTGAAGATCTAGACTGTTCCTGAATATTTACAGATTCAAAATATTATTCTGATTTATGTAACAGGAATTATTGTCATCTACACTTTGAATAAATCAAAGCACCAAGTGATATAATGATTATTTTGAGCCTTATAATCAAGTCTTGTCTATACACTGAACCTGTTGCAAAATAGGCTGGCATAAGAAATTTAAACATGGTGAGTATTCCATGCTGTCTTCAGTTAAACTAAAATGAACTAAATTACCTGAACATAGAAATTTTTGGACTAATGGAATAAGAGTGTCTGTAGGAGAAGCTATTATAGGTTGTTTTCCCTGGGTAGATAAACCCAGAGCCAGTAGAGGAGCTGGGTTGAATCTGGGTCGTTGGACTCCTGCTTGTATAGCCAGTTCTCCCCAGTAAAAGCCTCATCTTGTGGAATTACGTGGTGATGTTTTCTACATTTGCACTGTGTTGTTAAAGATTATTATGGGATATCTGTTGTTATGATTTTATAGTGTCCTACTGAGACATCAGTGAATAAGTTGCAGTTTCTAAAAAACAAATTACTGTCCCACTGTTGTTTTGTGCTTTTCGTAATACATGTTCTATATTTCCATTGTTTGACATAGGCAAAGAACTTTCTTTTTTTTTTTTTTCCCCAGCATCTTTATTATCTTTTGCAGTAAACTAAATCACTTGCATGTTTCCTTTTTGAAAGCTGGGTAACAATCCTATTTTGTGGCAGTTCAGGGCTGAACAGATGATGTAGACTTCAGAAGACAAAATTCATTTGTGAAATCTGTAGCTAGGTCATGGAGATCTTGTTACAGATTTTAGACATGACAATTACCAGGTAAATTTTATTTAAAGTAATGTAAAATTCACAGTTGACCATTAGTGGATACCAGTTTCAAGGTAGAGAAAAAGGTTCTGGTAGATAAATAAGAAACCTGCATAAGTTTGAATTGACATAAAAGTCAATTTCTTGGCTTTTTGTATGTTTTTGGGGAAAAATAGACCTTGGATGAGGTCTAAAGGAAACTGATAACTACCTGCCTAGCCTGCCTGGTACTGTCTGCAAGAAGCCTGTAGAAAATGATAAACACAGCTGGTTTGTCTGAGATTCCTGTTCTCCCTGGAGATCAAGCTCCTTTTTCATATTATCACAGTATGTTCAGGATGGCACCTTCCTCCATTTGCCATCTGCAACCTGGTAGGTACAACAGAACTTCTGCAACCCTGATCAATTCTTATTGTTGCTCTTAACTGGAAGGAGATATGTATGTATGTTAGCGTGAGATGGTGAGTGGTACCTACATTTCCTATCTTGGAGATTATGGCTTTTCCATATGAGCTTCTTTCTCACCTTGAGGAGGTTCATTTGCAGTTCTGAGGGTGGAGGCTGGCACCTGGGTGTCATGTGTGCTGTGGTGGGCAGTCCCAGCACCTGTGCAGAGGCAGTTGTTCCTCTGCACAGCCAAGAGCTGCCAAGCTGAGGAGCAAAGAGGGGTGAGAAGCATCATGAGTCAGTGTCTGCTGATTAAGGGTTGCACCCGGGCTGTGGGAGGTCTGGATTCAATTCCTGTTCTAGCAGCTGCAGCTTAGGTGTAGTCTGAAGGAATTAATTTAAGGATAGAAACATTCTCACTGAAGCAGTGTTAGAAAAAAAGGAGAAAACTCTAGATGTCCGTAGGTTACTGGAAAATGATAGAGGAAAAATCCTGGATGGCCAGAGAGCACTACAGTGAAAAATAAGGTGCTGAGGCATTTAGATAGAGCCTTTTGACTTGTACATTTGGGCACCAAATTCCTGACCTACCACCTAGTTTAAATGTAACTTTGTATCAAACCTTTATTTTTTTTTCCACTGTATAAATACATATAAAAACTTTCCTTAATGACTAGTTAATTGTGCCAAAATCATCTAAACTACTTCCTTGCTCACTCAGGTTTATTGAATTTAGAAAGACTTTTAGAAATTCTGGACTTTTGTTACTAATTCTTGTTTTCCTACCAAATTTTTTTACCAGAATAACCGGGTATTGCAGATAAAGGAAAAAAAAATTCCACTGATTGTTCTTTAAGCTCTCTTCTGAGTCACTGTAAGCTTTCTGTGACAAAGTTTTCACTTCTTCCATATGATATATGAAAGACAGAGGCTTTGTTCTTTTGAGCTTACTGCAACCAATCTGTTAAACTACACAGTCACTCACATTAATTTTAACAAGAAAAAAGAATATTTTTAAAAACACAGTTAGGAACAAGAGAGAAAAAAATGTTAAGAAAGAGTTTATATAGTTGCATAACTGCTGTGAAACAGCAGTTGTATCTGGGAGTCCATAAGGTGGTTTTGACATCTAAAAATATAACATTTATTTGAACACTAGGCAACTTTCCTTCATTATATCCCTTGCGAATTTATTATATATTGCCCTATATATTTATGTATTACAGTTTTTTTGAGATTATAAGCACTATTATATTTTAGATAACTTATTATGATGCTGAATTTATGTATTAAAATCATATTTCTGGTTTAATATTAAGATACAATTGAACAATTTCATTAGTGTGTCCTGAGAGATACTTAGGGTTTTTAAAACATTGTATCTTTTTTTGGACTGATCTTACCATCTGGGAAAGGATTTATTAAGAAAAAACTATAAAAATTTTGTTAAGCTAATATACTGAAAATAAACTTGTTCCTAATAGTGTGCTGGACTAGTGAGAGGCAATGCTGAGCACTATAAAACCAAAAATGGTCTCAGACTCACTGAATTGTGTAGGCTGGAAGGAAACTCCATATGCCATCTTTTCCAAGTACTGGTACAAAGTCAATGCAGTCAGATCAAATACTTCAGGGCCATGTCCAGAATTTTAATATCTCCCAGCATGGAGAATCCTTCACTGTCTCTGGATCATGTTCCACCGTTTGAGCTTTTGCAGGATAATTTTTTCCTCCTTGTATCCAATTGAAGCTTCCTAAGTCCATTGACTCTTACTCTGCACATTTTATTTTCTGTATCCTCCAAACCTGATAGTTGCAGACCCCCAAGCCTTCTCTTTGCCAGGCTGGACAGATGCAGCTCCCAGCCTCTCCTGTGTGGTCCTGTGTTCCATCTCCATGACCAGCTTGGTGACTCCCCGGAGATTCATTTCAGTACATCTATTTCCTTGTTCTAACAGGGAGCCCAAAACTGGGCTCAGCACACCAGATGGAGTCTCATAAATGGTAGATAGGGTAGAAGGCTAATTTCCTTATCTCTGATGGTTATAGTCATACTAATATAGCCCAGGAGGCTGCTGGCCTTCTTTGCTCCAAGGGTACACTGCTGACTCATGTTCATTTTTTTGTCCAGCAGGACCCCACATCTTGGTATACAAAGTTTCTTTCTAGGCAATCAGACCTTTATCTGTAATGTTGTATGGACTTATTTCTGCCTAGGTGAAAGATAATTGCCTAGGACTTGTCTATATCTCTCAAGGAATTGTAGAATTCTTTGGGTTGGAAGACACCTTTAAAGGCATTCTAATCCAGTCTCCCTGTAATGAGCAGGGACGTTTTCAACTGCATCAAGTTTTCAGAGCCCTATCCAAACTGACCTTAAATGTTTCCAGGGATGGGGCATGTAGCACCTCTTTGGGAAACCTGTTTCAGTCTTTCACTACCCTCACCATAAAAGATTTCTTCTTAACATCTAGTCTGAATTTATCATCCTTTAGTTTGAAACCATTAGCTCTTATCCTGTTAAGTGTGTGCCTATCTTTCTGATAAGCCTCCTTTAAGTGTAGAAAAGCTGCAGTAAGATCTCCCCAGAGCCTTCTCATCGAAAGGCTGAACAACCCCAATTCTCTCAGCTTGTCTTCATAGGAGAGGTGTGTCAGCCCTCTGACCATTGTTGTGACCCTCCTGTGGACTCCAGCAAGTCCTTGTTTCTCTTTTACTGAGGACTCCAGCAATGGATGCAGCACTCCAGGTAAGCTATGGTGAGAGCAGAGTAGAAGGGCAGAATCACTTCCCTCGACCTGCTCGCCACATTTCTTTTGATGCAGTCCCGAGTAGGATTGACTCTCTGGGCTGCAAGTGCACATTGCCAGGTCATGTCCAGCTTTTCATCCACCGGCACTACCAAGTCCTTCTCAGCAGGGCTGCTTTCAATTCTTCCTCCCTCCAGCCTGTATTGATACTAGAGGCTACCGTGACCCAGGTGCAGTACCTTGTTCTTGGCCTTGTTGCAGTTCATGACATTCGCATGGGCGCACTTCTCCAGCTTGTAGAGAGAGCAGCATGAGATATTTCAAAGTAATGCTGCTGACAGATAAACCTGTCTGTGTCTTAAAAACTCACTGCCACTAACTTGTGTTTATATAGTAAATGGTAGCACAAAGTTTTCTCTGGACATTGTTTGCAAAGAAAATGAAGTTAATTGGCTGTTTGTGTGTCTATGTTTATTGCAGTCATTAAAGCTACAATATTCAATAGTTAGCAAATTAGTAGTGCCCTATCAGAATCTTATTTTGAGGTTGGGTTCACAGTGACAGTTTTCTGGTCCCAGTGGAAGTAGTTTTCCAGAAAAAGTAATGTTTTTGGGCCAAGAAAACAACAACTTGGAATTAAAATCACTTGAAAACTTTACAAGCATTTGGTTGACAGAATTAGGGTAGTCCTCAAATACCTGTGTTCCCTAACTGCTTGTTTTGTTTGAAAAGAATAGAAAATAAAAAGACATTTTATAATCTTAGACTTACAAAGAAAATAGACATTTTTCATGACAGGCTTTCTGAAAGAATGCTGTTTAGATCAAGTGCGATCAAAAATAATTTTGCTTTGGTTGTTTATTAACTTAGATGACAGAGGTTTGTTTTTGTCTCTTGCTTAGTTAACTGAAGCAGTTGAAAACCACATTGCATTGGATTTTCAATAAGCACCTTTCTTAAGTAACCCGAGAAGCCTAGAATTACCTTCTTCACGACAGGTTTTTACATGTGGTGTTCTGGGTGCCCATTTTGAGTAACACATTTGGTTACCGTATAGCAAGGCAGAAGATTCCTGACATGTTTTTGTAATACACACATTAAATAGTAAAAATGTAGAATTTTTTTTTATTGAAACATCTCTGTTCAAATCAGGAGATAAATTCTAAAGTAGCGGAATTACTAAGATATGAATTGAGCCATATTTCAAAGCAGGCTGATTAAGTGATGCTACGGAGTTTCATTGCACATTAGTCTTCTTTAAGAGGTAATCTAAAAATACAGCTAAGCAGGAAAGTTCCTACATGAGATTTTTTATAAGATTCTAGTTTCAATTTTAAAAAATGCCCGTCAAATGTTTGTAAAATTTACACTTTCTTTCCTACTATACAGTAAATATTCATAGCCCAATTGGCTTACACTATTTGTTTGCTTGTAAATCTTTCAGTATGGGAAAGACTAGGGTCACTCACTGAATTTGACGTAGGTCGGCTCCTGTACAATAATGATACAATTCTAAATGTGTTTGGCCAGGAAAGCTGTAAGAGTAAGGAGGTAATTGTTCTCTGTCTGGTACTGTGGGGAAGACCAGGAGAACACTGAGAAAGGTTGGTTCTCCTCAGGTCTTTTGTGTGCATCGCATGGGTGGAAAACAAATTATTTCTCTGCATGGGTGTGGATTTTCACCAATTTAGCTGTTTATTGACATGTTTTCCATGGGTTTTGGTGTTTTTCATAATTGTGGACCAAAAATGCTACATCACTGCTGTTCACTGCAGGATGAACAACTTGTGTAATCATAGCTTTGATTATTCAGTAGATTCATTGAATGACTTCCTAGCCCTTCTGAGCCTTGTTTTGCAGAATGTTCCTTAGGTCAGTTCTGCTGCAGGCTTCCAGCACACAGCCTGTATGTGTAGTACATGGGGGCAATTACAGGGGTCAATATTTTATGTCATTGTATGATTTTTGTTATCTCATTGCTTTTATGTGGTACCTCATAAAGAAGGTGCCCTTACTGTTTTCACAAGCTTGTAACTTTTTAAAATGTTTTGTTATTAAAAATATTAGTTGATCTTTCTTCCCTTCTCAAGGTTTTCAGGGTTAACCTATAGTTAATTCTTTAATTGTTTAAAAATATTTTTTATTTTCTTTCCCAATGAAAGAAAGTGTGTGCTTGTGTCTGCATGTGTGTGTGCCTGCAGGTTTGTGTGCTAAAAAGAGGAGCAAAATGTCTGGTGTCTATTACAAACTGAAATGAGATATGGCTTTGCTGGATTTAAAAAAATAAAAAACCAAACGTTTCAAGCTGTTAATAGTCACCCCTGGGGATTCTTGGTAAATACTTACAATACTTTAGGCTGTAGAGTCTCAATAAAATCATGAGTTTCCTATCTCAATTTGAAAATTAGGTAGTTGAGCAGAGCAGACATAACTCTTTCTCTCCTCTTAGCTGAGCTTGGTGCAACTACTCACATACTTCCCAGTTTTCACTTTTTCTGTAGTGATCCCTAGGAGAGTGTCATGGGTTGGCACTGGTCAAATGCCAGTGCACCCATGAGTGTATGGTTTTCTAATAAACTGCTGTGAGATGTGATCAAGAACAGAGCGGAGCAGGCCTATCACTTGAAATAGGAAGAAAACATTTATTAACCTACATAACAATAGACAATACATAGCAACAGACAATAGACACAGAAAGAAAACCCAATCACCCAAAGGCAGA